>JASDQU010586810.1:54138-95684 GCA_032191745.1 Picea mariana | reverse complement strand
AACAAGTGGTATCAAAGCTTCAATCAAGCTTTGTTGGTGTTTTTTTGTTAGTTCTTAAAAATGAACGAGAGAAGAAGATGAAAATCAATTACTATCATTTCACTGATCGATCAAGGTTGACTTTCAAGAGAACTTCCATATATTTATCAATGAAAAGAGAGAGACATTCTAGCTACAATTGCAGGGAAAAGGGTATGTGGATTCCATAAACCTAAAATATTATGGAATCCAGACACCCTTTTCCATAGAATATACTAACTAGATCCAAAAACAAAAGACATGAAATATGGTACTATACATATAATATATTATCAAGGAAAAAACAAGCTACATGAAATTTTGACATTTCAACAAAAATTTACAAGTTAAATGAGTACATCAATAAAAAAAACATACTAACCTTGCAAGTTCAAAACCCGAGCTATGTAGTTTGAGAATTGGATTTGTTCAACCGGTGAGTGACGGAAAAAATAAATAGCTCAAACAAAAGCCACGAACAGTGTCGCAACTATAGCAATTGTGTCGCAAAGTCTCCTAAAGTCACGTAAATATAGATCAAGTAGTCAACTAGCCGTTAACACCGACCAATGAGATAGGCAAACTTTTTGTGGCAATAACGACGAACTTTCATGGCAATTGCCACGAAAATCCCGACCAAGTTAAAAAACCTTTTCGTATCTATATCGACAAAATTTCGTGGCAATATCGACGAACATCCCAACCTATTTAAAAAAAACATGAAAATAATGGAAACGTGGAAAACTTTGGTGGAATAATCCGCCCATATGTAGTAGTGAAACCCAAGAATCAACTTCTACATCACAAGGATTTGTCAAAAGACCAATCGGTTATGCATATGTTCTTAAAAGATACTTAAGAAGAAAATATAATAAGTCAAGGATGATGTCATTGGAGACCGTCCCAAATAAACAAGAATCAACACCCCTTACTAAAGAAAGAGATGACAAGAAGAATACAATCACCAGAAGAAATCCCTCTAACAAATATTAGCATATCTTCCTTGGACATTGCTATTCTTGCAATAATTTTGGACACAAAGTAGTACATTGTAAATCCTATGGAAAGTACAAACCAAAGACTGTCCAAAGAATAAAGAAGTTTAATACAAAGAAAATAAATTACAACTCTTTCTCTCCTTTACAAAATCTCAATGTTGAATTCCAAAGGTGCAACAACTATGGTCATAAATCCAATGAATGTAGATTATCAATGAAATCCTTGGACATAGGAAACCCTAACAAACAGAATAAGAAGATATGGAAAAGAAAATATGAAGTACAAACCAAGAAAGATGATGAATATATTGCACCTAAAATTGATTAAGTTAATAATAGAAGAATGGTGGGAAAATCTTCTAATAAGGAATATAAAAATCAAATATTTTCATATAAAGTGAATCAAGCCCAAGAAATGAGAGTTCTTAAAGAAGAATATGACACAATTGTAGTTCTTGATGGTGTCCTGCAAATCAATAGTCCACTAGCCAATGAAAGAAAAAAGGAAAAAGAAAATTCTAAAGAAGATGAAGAAGTTTATGTTACACAAAATAGTGATGATGATGATGAATCTTCAATAGTAGACCAACCAGAAGAATTGAGTTATGATGATCTCATAAGTTTTCCAATTATATTTTGACGATCTATTGAAGATCCTCCTCAATAGAAAATACGAACATAAGAAAGGAAGGAGGATTCGAAGAATACTTAAGGTTTTTCATGGTGATGACCTTATGAGTATTGAAGAACATAAAATGTTACTCTTTTCTGAGGGAAATCATAAATGTGGAAAAGAAAATAAAAATTCCATCATTGCTTGTATATCTAAAACTTGAAATTGACAAGACAAAGGAAAGAGAAAGGAATGTGTAGCATGATTTGGAGTAAGTACTATTGCTACAAATGCTACTAAAGTATGATATGATCCAGACCCAATGAGGTATTCTCAAAATAATGAGAAACTAATGAAGAGGCTCTTGGGTTACAAATGGATGAATAAATGACTAGCATCATGAAGAAATTGGGAGCAATCTGAAAGAAAATAATGATAGTCCTTGAGTAGCATTTGTATAATCTTGGCACGCTCTTGAACAAAGCTAAAGGGGGAAATAAATAAAACATATATAGTGCATCATTGAAGAAACATTTTTAGAAGAGAACTATAGTTTAAAGTATCATGGAAAAACTAAAACATGTCTCAAGTATCTAAGGTAGCACTACATCGGAAGATACTATAAGCAATTTAATTATTTTTCTAAGAAGGTAGAAGTTGAAGTTGGTTACTATAGAATCAAATGACTATGGTAGAAGCATTAATGTGACATATCTTGAGAAAGTTCAAGTTTCCCTTGAAAGGTTTTTTTACTGTCTAGGATTAGTAATCAAAAAGGAAGAATTGTTGACAGGGGGACAGATAAATAGTAAAACAAAGTCCAAAACAAATGGCACAAAACTAGGGGAAGCATCACCTTAGGAGGAACATCACCTCATGGGGGGAATCATCTTAGGGGGAGAAGATAAATATTCCCTTTTTAATTGTTTTCAAAGGGGGAGAGATAAAGAGTAAAACAAAGTCCAAAACAAATGGCACAAAGCCAAAGGAAGAATCACCTTAGGAGGAACATCACCTCATGGGGGGAATCATCTCAGGGGGAGAAGATAAATATTCCCTTTTTAATTGTTGTCAAAGGGGGAGAGATAAAGAGTAAAACAAAGTCATCTCAAAGAACTCAAAATACAGAGTATATTCACAAGGGGAGTAAGATTGTTTTACTAGGTTGCCATAAATAACAAAGGGGGAGATTGTTGACAATTTGGTTGTCATTGATGTCAACCTTTATATATAGGTGAAGTATCATTGATTTATTGGTTTGAGAAGAAAATTTTTCAATATTGGAGATATTGTTATGAAGGTAACTTGAATGTCAAGCATTGTCAATATTGGACATAATTTTATGAAGTTGACTTGAATATCAGTAGAAAGATAATATTGACTAATATATTGTATGAGCTTGATGAACTCATCCTATATTGTATGAGGTTGATGAAATCAGCCTAATGGAAATATGGCTCATGGTGGATTGTGTCATTAACATCCATGCACAAAAAGAAACTGTGAAGAAACTGTCTAGATAAAAAGGGTAAATGGAGAATCCAATATGGATGCATACAAATCATAAATAAGAATGTTGGACATGGTGTTATAGTGTTGGCATTGATGTCAAATAATATTAGTATGGGCATCAGTATAGTCACGGAGTCAAGAAGTTTGGTATAAAAGTCTTAGAAAGAAAAGTCTCGAACAATCAAACCTTAAGTTGAGTCAGAAACAATTGTCTCGATCAGTCAAACCTCAATTTGAGTTGAAACAATTAAATGGTTCAATTCAACTATATAAATGAAAGGAGAAAGGATCAAATTCGAGTGTTTCAATAAAATGTATTAGATATCGAGAATTATGGTATAAACATCTCAGCAAGAAGTTGAAGTTGAAGAAGTTGAAAAAGTCGAAGGTCGAAGTCAAAGAAATCGGGGGTCGAAATTGAAGAGGTAGAAGAAGTCGAAGGTCGAAGTCAGAAAAGTAGAAGAATTCGAAGATCGAAGTTGAAGTCAAAGTCGAAACCGAATCAATTCGAGACAACCAAAGTTGAATTACACAAGTCGATTTTATTCTAAGTTGAGTCAATCCGAGTAGAAGTGAAGTAAATTACCCCGAAGTTCGAAGTCAAAAGAAAATTGAGTTGGGAAATTCAAGTCATCCAAAGCAAGTCGGAACGACCAAAATCGAATCTCTTAAGTCGGTTTTCTTCTTATTCAAGTCCATCCAAGAAATAAGTAACATAAAGGTTGAAGTCGAAGCAAACTTGAATTGGGAAATACGATTTGGATTGATGTTGAAGCAAGTTGGGTTGAACAAAATCGAAATACTCAAGTCGAAATTTCTTCTAATTGAGTCAAACAAAAAGATGTTTGTTAGTCGAATGAGGAAGCACATACGAAAAAGGGTGAATACCAAGTCGAATCTTTAGTAACCAGTAGCTGAGAGGGAACAATTTTAATATCCACCGTCAAGTAAAATGTTTACAAGTTGAGTTTAAATAGTTTCCAACAAAGGAGATATGCAAATGTCAATTTAGACATTCATGAAAAGGTAAAATGTATTGAAGTTGATCTAGCATTCAACGACAAAAGGAAAATCTGGGCAAGTTGCTTTCAAAGAACCACATGTAATGGCCACCTCACACATGTTTTGGCGAAATGGTTAGGGTGTTGGATAATTGGGCATGTTCTACACAAAAATCGTGTTGTAGAATTGTAGAATTCCTTTCCATCACTCCAGAATATTCTTATGAAATCAATGTATAATTTTGTGTACAAAAATCAATTAATGAATTCACCATTTTTGTTAATTAAATGAAGGGGTACAATGTTTCATTACTGACGCAAACCCCCTTGCCCTCGGGCCGAGATCCGCTCAGGATCGTTCTAATTCTTCTCGAGTCGAAGCAGCTCCTTTGGTTCCCTATTGGAACCTTCAACAAATCCACAGGTATTTTATGAAATCCCACCCTGTGTAACTTGACACTGGGTGCAAGCCTTACATCACCATACAACCACAACCGGGTCTTAGCACAAGCGCTTTTCACAGCTCGCAATTTGCGAGTTCGTGAGTCGAAGACCCTCGACTCCTCCTTTCCAAACCTCTGATACCCAAGATGACAATACGAGTATGGTTCCTCCTTGTTAGCACCTCCCACACATAACCACCAGCTAGGGCTAAGTTGCTAGCACCACCCACAACTTCGCGACTTTGCGAGTTGGAGCGTTGAGCTCTCGTGCTCCTCTTTTACGAATCCCCAAGACGCGAAAGGTCAGCGATGGGTGACCTTTTTCAAGGTGATGCGTGTATGCCACCTATTGCCTACTTCCACCTTTTCTCTGGATGCTTGTTGTTAAGCCACCTGTCAGCTACGTGGCCCCACCTATCGGGTGTTCTACGTATTCATATGAGCCCTCTTCGTTCGGCACTTCATGACTTCTACAGTCGAAAAGAAGTCCTTTCAACCCCCGAGTTCACGATACGTGATACCACGCAGAGGTTCTGATCCAATTGTCCTGCCGGAGCTTGGATCCAATGGTCTGGATCTCCTTCCCTGCTCCTCGCAACTCGAAAATTCACGCAAACCAAGAATTTTGGTCTGGCCTCCAAACTCACAATCCCCGAGTTTGCAATATGATCCAATGGCATGGGTTGAGACGATATCAACGGCTCACGTTGATTCTTGATGTTAGGGTGGTGAGTTCTTCCAACTCCTAACCACATTGCAACTTCACTAGATCCTACAGTCCTCACAACTTTGCGAGTTCTCCACAGAGAATTTTGACCGCTCGATTCATTCTTCTCAAGGATCTCTGGCCAAAATGGCTCAGCGTTCTTCCACCTGAACTTAACCTCTATACAACGGCTTAGATTTTTGTCTACCTTTGAACACTTCAAATGTGTTATCCCTCCTAAGCTTTTACTTACAAACTCAAGTCTTCCCAAAAGGATCCCTGCTCGCACTCCTTGCGGAAAACCTTCAAATAACTTCTGGTTATTTGACTCTTCGACCCTGTGCACTCTTTGCAACAGTGGTCCTTCAACCTTCACCTTAGTTGATAACTTCTAAGGCTTCAACTAGCCTTCACACACCTTGCACGGCTCTATGCTTCACCTGCACTTCAACTGAAATGAGAACAATGGCATCTCTCCTGATCTCTCTGAGATAAAACTCAGACCCTCGTCAATGCACCCCTTGCGGACGTTTCACTACACTCCTTGCAGGAACTCTCAGGATGAGAAACAATTGAAACTCATTCTCCTCCTCTATCAGACTTCATACGCTTAACATGAAATCACACATTTAACCCAACATTGAAACAAATTCATAAACAAAGAGAATAAAACAACTGTAAACATACCATTCAGTAAATGTAAACAGTAAGCATCATAACACCATGAATATTGAGTCAAAGCTTTATATATTAACTCAAGTTCTCCTGTACATGGGTTCTTATCTACAACTCTACAGCTTATCAATTCTGAATGATCATAATAATCTATGTTACAATGATACAAGGTTGAGGGTGTCTATATCCGTTTTCCCCCCTATCTGCTAATTGTCTAATCTATTAAATTAAATCTACCTACTTTACATTTATCAGACTTAAATGCCTATTACATCCGGCAGATGAGAGTAATCTCTCCAGGTCTTTTCATATATCCAAGACATAAATGAAAGTACGCTCCTCCTAGCTTATTACATTAATGCTTCAATTTTTAATATTCAAAACGCTTTCATAAAAAAAACGTACTCTATTTTCCCATCCACGCATCTAGCTATTCCCTTGGCTAGGCATGTGCTTCAGCTTTGTACGATGCTCCTACATCATACTCCCTCACTTGAAAATTTTCATGAACTCCTATTCATGAGCTCTTACATGGTCTATCCATGCTTTTGAATTTCTGCTTCATCCTCCCAACTAGCATCTTCCATTGGATGTCCCTTCCATTTGACCAAGTATTCAAAATACTCCTTTCTCCTGGTTTTTTTGCTAATCCTCTTGTCAATTATGCTTTCCATCTGTGACTTTTTAGCTATAGGCATTTGTTTTGTCCATTGAACCCCTTTTTGTTCATTTTCTATTCCTTCTTCTTCAACTCTATAAGGGTACAAATCTGCAACATTGAATATCGGTGAGATTCTGACCCCATCGGGTAATTCAATCTCATATGAATTTTCCCCGAATTTCCTTATGATATTGCATGGTCCAATCTTTTTCATCTTCAGTTTATTATATGTTCCCCTTAGGAACCTCTCCTTCCTCAGATGTGCAAGAATCAGTTCACCAACTTCAAATTGAAGTTCTTGCCTGTGTTGATCTCCTCTCCACTTGTATTCTTGACTTGAACTCTGCAATTGCTCCTTAATTCAGATGTGAAGCTCCTTCATTCCTTCTGCAAATTCCTCTGCACTAACACTTCTGAATTCAGATTGTTCTGCATCTTTCAATTCAGAAACCCCCCTTGGCTGCATTCCGTATACAATCTGGAATGGACTCTGCCCTGTGCTTCTATTGAGTGATTCATTGTAAGTGAATTCTTCCAGTGGAAAAATTTGATGCCACTGATTGTGGTGTTCAGTTACCAAGCTCCTCAACAAATCTCCCAAGCTCCTATTTATGAGTTATGTCTGTCCATCCGTCTGAGGATGATACGCTGAGCTGAAAGACAAACTTGTCCCCAACTTATTCCATAAGGTCCTACAGAAATGTCCCACAAACTTGGTATCTCGATCAGAAACGATACTCTTTGGCAAGCTGTGAAGTCTGACAACTTCCTTGAAAAACAGGTTCGCAATATGAGTTGTGTCGCTGGTTTTCTGGCATGGTATGAAATGTGCCATCTTTGAAAATTTGTCGACTACCACAAATATTGAATCATATCCTCTCTGTGTCCTTGGCAGTCCCAATATGAAATCCATGCTCACTACTTCCCACGACCTTTCAGGTATGGGTAATGGTTGATATAACCCTGTGTTTTGCCTTTTCCCTCTCATGTGCTGACAAATTCTGCATCTATCCACAAATTTATTAATATATGTTCTCATCCCTAGCCAATAATATGAGCTACACAACTTTGAGAACGTCTTTTCATGACCGAAGTGTCCGGCCAATCATCTACTGTGTTTTTCCTTTAGCAGGTTCTCACTTATGGAGCATTTTGGAATACATAATTGATTTCCCCTGAACAATAATCCATCCTAGATCATGTATTCAGTCCATTGACTTCTGTCCCTGAGAATTGGATTCTCAGATGCCTCATATGCTTCCTTGAAGTCTGGATCATCCCCGTACATTTCTTTGAGGTTATCAAAACCCAAAGTCTTGACTCTGAATTCTTGCATAAGAAAACATTTCCTGCTCAAAGCATCAACAACTTTGTTAGCAATTCCAGAAATATGCTTAATCACAAAAGTAAAATTCTTCATGAATTCAACCCATTTAGCATGCTTTTGGTTCAACTTCTCCTATCGAGTTACGAATTGCAAAGCGTGATTATCACTGTACAAAAAAAACTCTTTGGGAACCAAATAGTGTCTCCATTCCTTCAGCGCTTGTATGACCGCGTAGAATTCTTTGTCATATGTGTAGTAATTAATCTTCTCTTCATTCAGTTTTTCACTAAAATATGCGGCCAGCCTATCATCTTGGCTCAAGACTGCTCCAATTGCAAATCCACTTGTGTCACACTTGACCTGGAACATCTTGTTGAAATCTAGCAAAACCAGAATTGGTTTCTCAGTGATCTTCTTCTTCAGTAGCTTGAAGCTCTTCTCCGCCTCCTCCGTCCAATGAAAAGATTTATGTCTTTTTTTCACCGTATCCATCATTGGTGCGCTAATTCCACTAAAGTTTCAAATAAATTTCCTGTAGAAGCTAGCCAAACCATGGAAGCTTCGTACTTCAAACACGCTCTTCGGCGATGACCAGTCCTTAATCGCCTTTACCTTTTCTGGATCCATTTTCAGCTCATTTGTAGAGATAACAAAACCCAAATAAACGAGTTTTGTCCTCATAAATGACGATTTCTTCACATTGATCAGCAATTTCTCTTACTGTAATCTTCTCATTACTATAGCTAAATGCTTTAAGTGCTCTGCTTCTGTTTTGCTGAAAATTAATATATCGTCAAGATATACAATGACGAATTTCCTTATGAAATCCTTCAGGACTTCGTTCATCAACCTCATGAAAGTATTGGGTGCATTCGTTAAGCCAAATGGCATGAAAATCCATTCATACAACCCTTCATTTGTCTTGAATGATGTCTTCCATTCATCACCTTCTCTCATTCTAATTTGATGATATCTGCTTTTCAAATCAATCTTTGAAAAAAACTTTGCTCCACTCAAGTAATCCATCAAGTCATCCATCCTTGGTAATGGAAATCTGTATCTGATGGTAATCTTATTGATTTCCCTTGAGTCTGTACACATTCTCTAGCCTTCATCTTTCTTTGGGATGAGCACTGTCGGAACAGCACATGGACTCAAGCTCTCTCTAATCAATCCCTTGTCCATTAAGTCTTGGACTTGTCTCTTGACTTCTTCATTTTTCTGCAGCGTCAATCTGTACGAAGCTTTGTTCGGTAATCTGGATCTAGGTATAATATCGATATGATGGCTTATACTCTTGATAGGTGGCAATGAACAATGTAGTTTTTCCACTATATATCAGCAAACTCTTCCAGCAACTCCTAGATTTCTTCTGGTAAATCATCTGTCCTCGTACTGGTCAAAACAATTCTGAGTTTCCTTACCACAATGAATTATGCGTTCTCCTTCTTCTTAACCTCATTAAGAAGTTCCTTCCCACTCATGAGAAGTACAGTGTTGCTCATCTCTATTTTCCCCTCTTAGTTTTTAATCAGCAGCAACATGTGCATAATCCCATTCTTCTCCAGGGTGCACGTGTTCTTTCTCCCATCATGAACCACATTTCTGACATATTTCCATGGTCTACCCAACAATAGATGACAAACATCCATGGGAATGACATCACATAATATTTCATCCTTATATCCTCCTATTTTAAATTCAACTAAACATTGTTTAGTGACATTTACCTGGTGCCCTTTTTGTAGCCATGAAACTCTGTATGGGCTTGGATGTACAAAAGTCTCTAGCTCCAGCTTTTCTACCATCTCTGTAAATATGAGATTGTCTGTGCTACCTCTATCCACTATGACTTTGCATACTCTATCCTTAGTTTTGCAAGCAGTCTGAAACAGACTGTTTCTTTGGGCTGGGTTCTTTGCCTCCTTCTCTGGCTTCAAGAGAACTTTCCTCATCATCAAAGATCTTTCACCCTTAGCATCTTATGCCTCAACATTCCATCCTTGAGCTTCGGCAATGTGAGTTTCACCACCATCTTTCTTCTTATCTGGACGCTCATAGAATTTATGTCTGATTTTTCCATAAACAAAGCATTTCAATTCACCTCCTCTACCTCTTCCTCTTCCTCTAGCTCGAGGAAAAGTATTTCTATCAGCATATTGCCTTCCTTGTGAGCTTCCTCCTCTCTCAGGTTGAGTTTGAGGTTTCTTCCCTTCTTCTTTTGGTTTCTGAGTTCTATCTTGGGAAATTGTTTTGCCTCTACTTTGACTTCTACCTTGGCCTCTTTGACCTTGCTTCCAGTTTAGCTTCTCTTCAGCTTCCAGAGCTATCTGATAAGCATCTTCCACATTTCAAATGGTCATCATGCTCATCTCATCTTGAATGTCATATCGCAGACCATTCATGTACCTGGAAACTTTTTCATCATCGCTTTCCTGATGACTTGCCCTGATGTTTATCCTGTAGAATTCTTCAGTGTATTCTTTCACTGACATCAGCTTCTGTCTCAAATTTTGCATCCTCTGAAACAGAGTGATTTGATAATCCCTAGGTATAAATTTGGCTTTCATATTTACAACCATTCTATCCCAACTTTTGATTTTCTGCTTGCCCTTGTAGCATCTATCAGCCTACAGTTCATCCCACCATAGTGTTGCATGCCCTTTAAGTCTAGTAATGGCATGTTTGACTTTCTTGTCTTCTTCGACATCCTCATAGTCGAAGTATTTGTCTAGAGCTCTAATCCAATCTAGAAGTTATTCAACATCTAAGTTGCCTTCGTACACTGGAATGTCCATTTTTTCTCTGCCACCTATCCTTGCAACAACCCTGAATAGGCGTTCGTCTGCAGCGACTTCGACTGCAACTTCTTCTCCTTCGTTTCCAGCTTCATTTTCACTTTCAGCTTCGCTGATATCCCCAGCATCAACTGTGTTCCTTTGTGTTGTCTCCATGGCATCAAGCCTGACACGTAATTCATTCATTTCTCTTTCCACTATTGGATCAGGCATTGGCCTATCTCTTCTTCTCGGTGGCATGGCTATAGAATTTCTCCCTTCTCTCTGCTACAGAAGGAAAAGAAATTGTTATGTGCTCTGATACCACAACTGGTGCATATCAGACTATTCCTTTTCCTCTAGCTCCCTCTACCTGAAATATACAAACACAATCAAGCTATGATACCACAATTGATGCAGACCCCCTTGCCCCCAGGCTGAGATCCACTCAGGATCGTTCTAATTCTTCTCGAGCCGAAGCGGCTCCTTTGGTTCCCTGTTGGAACCTTCAACAAATCCATAGGTCTTTTATGAAAACCCTCCCTGTGTAACTCGACACCAGGCGTGAGCCTTACATCACCATATGACCACAATCGGGCCTTAGCGCAAGCGCTTTTCGCAGCTCACAATTCATGAGTTTGTGAGTTGAAGACCCTCGACTCCTCTTTTCCAAACCTCTGATACCCGAGATGACAATACGAGTATGGTTCCTCCTTGTTAGCACCTCCCACACATAACCACCAACTAGGGCTAAGCTACTAGCACCACTCGCAACTTCACGACTTCGCGAGTTGGAGTGTTGAGCTCTCATGCTCCTCTTTTGCGAATCCCTGAGACGCGAAAGGTCAGCGATGGATGACCTTTTCCGAGGTGATGCACGTACACCACCTGTTGCCTACTTCCACCTTTTCTCTGGGCACTTGTTGTTAAGCCACCTGTTAGCTACGCGGCCCCACCTATCGGGTGTGCTATGTGTTCATACGATCCCTCATCGCTCAGCACTTCATGACTTCTACAGTCGAAAAGAAGTCCTTTAAACCCTTGAGTTTGCAATACGTGATACCATGCGGAGGTTCTGGTCCAACGGTCCTGTTGGAGCTTGGATCCAACGGTCTGGATCTCCTTCCCTACTCCTCACAACTCAGAACTTCGTGCAAACCAAGAATTTTGGTCTAGCCTCCAAACTCACGATCCTCGAGTTCATGATATGATCCAATGACATGGGTTGAGATGAGATCGATGGCTCACGTTGATTCTTGATGCTAGGGTGGTGAGTTCTTCCAACTCCTAACCACCTTGCAGCTTCACTGGATCCTACGGTCCTCGCAACTTCACAAGTTCTCCACAGAGAATTCTGACCTCTCGATTCATTCTTCTCAAGGATCTCTAGCCAAAATGGCTCAACGTTATTCCACCTGAACTTAACCTCTATACGACGGCTTCGATTTTCATCTACCTTTGAACACTTCAAAGGCGTTATCGCTCCTAAGATTTTACTTGCAAACTCAATTCTTCCCAAAAGGATCCCTGCTCGCACTCCTTGCGTAAAACCTTCAAATAAATTCTGGTTATTTGAGTCTTCGACCCTGTGCACTCTTTGCAATAGTGGTCCTTCAACCTTCACCTTATTTGATAACTTCTAAGGCTTCAACTAGCCTGCACACACCTTGCATGGCTCTGTGCTTCACCTGCACTTCAACTGAAATGAGAACAACGGTATCTGTCCTGAGCTCTCTGAGATAAAAACTTAGACCCTCATCAACGCACCCTTTGCGGACGTTTCATTGCACTCCTTGCAGGAACTCTCAGGATGAGAAAGAATTGAAACTCATTCTCCTCCTCTATCAGACTTCATAAGCTTAACATGAAATCACACATTTAACCCAACATTGAAACAAATGCATAAACAGAGAGAATAAAACAACTATAAACATACCATTCAGCAAATGTAAACAGTAAGCATCATAACACCATGAATATTGAGTCAAAGCTTTATATATTAACTCAAGTGCTCATGTACATGGGTTCTTCTCTACAACTCTCTGCTACAACTCTACATCTTATCAATTATGAATGATCATAATAATCTATGTTACAATGATACAAGGTTGAGGGTGTCTATATCCGTTTCCCCCTCTATCTTCTAACCGTCTAATCTATTAAATTAAATCTACCTACTTTACATTTATCAGACTTAAATGCCTATTACATCCGGTAGATGAGAGTAATCTCTCCAGGTCTGTTCATATCTCCAAGACATAAATGAAAGTACGCTCCTCCTAGCTTATTACATTAATGCTTCAATTTTTAAAATTCAAAACGCTTTCATAAAAAAAAACATGCTCCTTTTTCCCATCTACGTGTCCAGTTGTTCCCTTGGCTAGGCGTGTGCTTCGGCTTTGTACGATGCTCCTGCATCAATTACTAAAAGACACAATGGTTAAAACTTATACATTTTGGAAATTATATAAGTAGACAAACAAGGTGAAAGGAAAGTGTCTCTATGGTCTACATCAGAAGATCAGAACAAGTGCATAGTCTAAGGAAGAAATTCGAAGATACTTATGAAGTGAGGGTGGAAGGGTGGAGCAAGGAAGGATTAATGGCCTTTATTGAATAAATTTTGAAGACAAGAAGTTGATTCTTCCTAGGGTGGTTCCCTAAACAAAGGATTTGGTGCTTCCTAGGGTTGGTGCCCTAAACAAAGGAGTTGGTACTTCCTAGGGTTGGTTCCCTAAAACAAGGGAGTTTGTGCTTCCTAGGGTTGAAGCCCTGAACAAGGAGATTGGTGTCTCCCAATAATTATTGTAACTTGTATTATTGTATTGATTTTATATTCAAGTTTACTATTGTTGATCAATTGTTGTTAATAAGTTAAAATTATTAAAAGTTTAAATAATTAACCAATATGATTCACCCCCCCAACTCTCAGTATTGGCCAATTTTTGAACAACGCATTCATTTGCACTCGGGACATAGGGAGAGAGCCTAGAAAGGTAGAGCTCAAGTTTTGGACTATGGATTTTGTGTCCCTATGTATCCCTACCACTGCATTTTAATCATGACTGTTTTTTTCTTTTCATTTATTTATTGTCGCTAGTTGAAACAACCTCTAGGCCTTCATCTCCTTCTTCCCATAGCAGAATTAGGTATAATCCCTTTTGGGGGTACATGTTATGGAAAAGGTTTTGTCATTGATGTCAAATTGGGCATGGTGTTGTACT
Source organism: Picea mariana (assembly GCA_032191745.1). NCBI lineage: Eukaryota > Viridiplantae > Streptophyta > Pinopsida > Pinales > Pinaceae > Picea > Picea mariana. Next base: position 81,729 of record JASDQU010586810.1, on the reverse strand, counting down.
TGATGTTGTTGTTGTGCAGTATGCTCAACAATATATATACCATTGGTATCAAGATCAAGAAGACAATATGAAGACTTTGTGTTAATAACGATGAAGGATATACCGAAGAAATTCAAGGACACATAGAAAGGAAGAAAAATGTGTTCAAATTAATGATGAGGAAGAACGAGGAATCTCAGAGAGTGCATGACCTAGATTCAAAGTCGTAGGGAGCAGAAATTTTGAGCATGCAAGAAATAGCAAGGAAAAATCCCATCTTCATATATTCCACATTCTTTGGGAAAATCATATTCGAAGGGTTTATATTGAAAAATATCATTTACGTCATTTTAAAGTGAACAGAGGAGCTACAAAACCTTGTTTGCAAAGTAACCTTTTAGTATGAAGAACAATTGACACAGAGAGAGTTAAATCCTAATTGTTGATTCTCTATGATCAATAGCCAAGACAAAATGTTTGAGGCCTATGGTGGGAACTCAAAAATGACTAAGTACCAAGACATTGTGAAGCGACAGAGAATCTGAAGTATGTGCGAAGAAATGCAATAGTCCTGCAGCCCCGCGATGAAATCTTGGAAAAATGGTTAAGTATCAAGAATATGTCGAATGGTTGATGTCTCTAGAAATGGATAATTATGTATATTTAATTGGTTGGACGGACCAAACCACAAGAATCAAGGAAATGCTATAGTCCTGTGACCCGCGGTGAAATATCGAAAAATGACTAAGTGTTGAGATGTTGTAGAGCAGTGGAGAATTGGAGTTATGTAAAGAAGTGTGTGTGAACTCGCTGCATCGTGGACCCATGATGAAAAGTTGGAAAAATAATTAAGTACCAAGAATTGGATGGACAGAGAAGTCTCAAAAAAAGACTAAGTGTTGAGACTTCACAGAGATAGTGAGCACAACAAAATATTGGGAAGATGAGAAAAAGAAGAGAAAACCCATGGACCTGTGGTAAGATCTTGAAGAATTGGATAAGTATGAAGAAATGACTAAGTACCAAGAATGCCAGATTGGGAGGCCCAAGATGTAGCCACATGTTATAAATTCGACGGCCCAGAAAATTGCCACATGTCACTGATCAGATGACCCGGGAACTAAAAACATGTCAAATATCCATCGGCCCAAAAAATTGTTATGTGTCATAGATCAGATGGTCCAGATGACCCATAATTAAATGTCTTGAAATATGTATAAATTTGGGTGAAAAATGAGTGCAGCGGAACTTGGGGGTGCAATTTGGACATCACGGAGATGTGAATAAATGTGGCTTAGACCCACAAACCCATGGAGAGTCTTCAAGAAATTGTCTAAGTATTGGTAAAGTATTATTAAAGGATAGATCCATGATAGAGATCAATCTAAGATCTGATTGGATGGTGACTGTGAATCGAAGACTTGTGGTCCTAAAGGAATAGTTCAATGACTAGGATTTAATCAAGAGCAAATCGGATGACAATTGTACGTCATGGTTGCATGGTTTGTTCTTGTGAACAAGAAATTAAATCGATGGTTGTGATTGAATAGAGGTCCATATCGAATGGTGGTTGTGCATTATGGTTACATGTGATCCCGATATGATCGATAGTCGAGATAAGATCAAGGACAGATTTGACGGTAGTTGAGTGTTGAGAGTGTATTGTGTGTTTTGATGGACCATGAAGTAAATTGACGGACGATAGTGAATACAAGAACATATCCGATGGTAATTGTACATCAAGGTTATTCTTTGAAAAAATCAAGCATGGAAAAGAAGGGGTTTTTGGAAAGGTCGGTGTAGCCTGGTTTTGTGAAGATCTAGAGCTAACCCTGTATTTTTTGGATATGTGGATAAATATTTGGGTGTATGTTTTATATAAATATCCATGATCTTGTGAAGTTTTATGGATGAGTTGTGAAATGATGTAATGAGGAATATGAGTTCATGGAAATAAAGATGAGAAGAGTAGTAGTAAGAATGAAAGAGAAACATGTCAGGGTGGTTGTGTGGTACAAGGAAGTTTAACTGGAAGCATATTTGTTTCAAGAAGAAAGGGTGGTGCAAGGTAGAGGATTGGTGTTCTCAATGAATCAATGTGTTGGGGCATGGCATATTGGTGTCTGCATACTATAAGTTGGTTATTACAGTGAGGATTGGTTTCCTCAACAGATTAATAGGTTGGTGCCTGGCAGATTGATGTCTGCAGACTGTAGTTGGTGCTTACAGTGAGGATTGGTGTCCTCAATAGATCAACAGGAAGGTATATGTCAAGTTGGTGCTTGAAAAAATATAAGTGGGTGATTACTACAGGGATTGGTGTCCCTCACAATTTGAATCATGTAAAGAATGTAACTCTTGATTATTATAAGAGAAGCTTTTTGTGGTTTTCTCCCTTATTGGGTTTCCACGTAAAATATTTGTGTATTGTGCCTTTGTGTTGGTATTTTTTGATACGTAATTATCTACATTACTTATGATTAACTCTTTAATGATTATTTAAAGTGGTAAAAGAGAAATGATTTTTAAAATCTTCCCAACACTGATTCACTCCCCCCCCTCTCAGTATTGTTTAATATTCCAAAAATTTGTATCAGATCGGGTTCCTTTAGATAATTTAACCATTGGAAGGAATATATTTGTAGCAAATATGGACAAACAAGAAAAATTATCTAAGAATGGATCACCACTATTTGATGGAACCGATTATTCTTTCAAGAGAATTAGAATGAGAGTATTCCTTATGGCACAAGGATTTGAATCTAGAAATTAGTAGTTAATGGATACAAAGCACAAACCACTACCCCAACATATGAAAATGGAAGAAAGCTGCATGAAAATAATGCGAAAGAAATGAATTCCATATTATCTAGTATTTTAGGCTATGAGTTTGTAAAATTCATGCATTGTGAATCGGCCAAAGACATCTGGGATAAGCTGAAGAACATCTATGAAGAAGATGAGAAAGTGAAGCATGCCAAGTCAAAAACATACCGAGCATAGTTTGAAGGATTGAATGAAAGAAGATGAAGATATCGCAACATACTTCCTCATAGTAGACGGAGTTGTAAATACCATTAGAGGACTTAGTGAAGAAATCAAAGAATCTGCAGTTGTTCAAAAGGTACTAATATCACTTACTCTAAGATTTGATCCTAATCTTTCAACGATAGAAGAATATAGAAATCTAAACAAATTGAAAATGGATGAGTTGCATGGAATTTTAACATCCTATGAAATGAGGACATAACAAGAAAAACCATCAAAGCATGAAGCAACATTCATAGCATAAAAAAGGACAAGATCAAAAGGATACCAATCAAGTGAATCCTATGAAGAAGAATCAGATGCAGAAGAAGCAAACTTCATCAGGAAGCTGAAGAAGGGATCCAACGAGAACAAAGGTAAGTTCCCTTTCAAATGTCTTAATTTTGGTAAAGTAGGACATTTTTATTCTAAGGTCCATCATATAAATAATAATGAAGAATACTTTGGTTTCAAAATAAATAAACACTACCACAAGAATAGAAAAAATATGAAAAGAGAAAAAAATACAAGCAAAAGAGAAATGTGTATGCCAATGATGAAAGAAGCTCATCTGATGAAGATAATAACACCATAGAAGATGCTCTATTATTCATGGCCATGAATGATCAAAATGAATTTTCAAATATTGAAGACACAAATCATGAAGATTAGGATGAGAAATGAGAGGTAAATACTAAAGTAGAACTAATTTGTGCTCTACATGAACTGAAGAAACTCAGAATGAATAATGTGTCACTCAAGGAATAGTTGAGAGAATATAAAAAGGACCTTTATGAGACCAATGGTGAAACTGATATTATCAATCTAAAATGATAGCTAGAAGAGGCTATAAAAATTGAAGAAGTTTTGACAAATAAGCTTAAGGAAATGGATCCCCAGATGGGGTGCCAATGAGGGGCACATGTCACCAGGAGAGGGCACGAAGCGGCCAGCATGGCGATGGCCATGTGACAGGAGCATGGAACACCCTCCCGCCACCCTCATGCATTTAAGCCAACCTCGTGTAGGCCTAGGCACCATTACTCTTAGTGCGCCTGGCCTAAGCTCATTGTCATTTCGATGGCTCAGAGCCATGAACTCAAATTTACTCTGCTCATGCGCCTTTGCCTCCTTCAGCAATATCAGCTCCATGAATTCTACCAGATTCATTTGCAGAGGTTCTCGTCCAAGTCTAAGACCTCTTGAAACCTTCACCCCCACCAGCTACACCTTCATTACATTTGCTTCCTTTTGGTGCTTGAAATTCCCCTCAGTTTCCCAGGTATGTCGAGACAAAGGGAGAAATCTAAGCGCGGCTCGGCCTGGAAGCCAAGTCGGTCATGAGTGACTCTCTGACCCTGCCTGCACCATCTCCTAACTCATCACCTGCTTCATATTACTCGCCCTCTTCTTAGTTGTAGTCTCGACAAAGCCCCAACAACCTCCCACCCCTCTCTGAAAATTCCATGGGTTTTAACCAGGGGCCTTCATTCGATTTGGCCTCCACTTCCCTACCACTTCCTGCAGTTCCACCCAACTCACCAAAGAGCACACCATTCCAACCAAAGAACCCAACTATTCAGCCTCACCTAGGAGTGCAACCAAATTTCCTGGGACCACAACCAGGGCCTCATTCCTTTTCAGATTCAGTACCAGACTCACAATGGGAGGACAAACTTGTCATCCTACAAGGTCTAGTCTTTGAACTGTGACAAGGCCTGAATGACCTTTAGTTTCGATTGGAAATCCTGAACGGGAAGGCTTCAACTCTCCTTCAAATGCTCTCAACTCTGCAAGGGGCTTTCCACTCGACACTAGGAGCAGGAGAAGCCTCAAGGTGTGGAAACAGAGATGACTCAGGGGATGAAGGAGTAGGCGCTACATGGGTTGGTGGAGAAGATGATATGGGAGGTTCCATGCACGAGCGCATGGAGGAGGGAGGGACATTTTTCAAAGAGGAAGGGATTGGAGGCGACGTCAACATAGGAACTTCCATGCACGAGTCCATGGAGGAGGTAGGTACATGGAACGAAGAGGATTGGGTCAGAGGCGACGTCGACACAGGAGCTACCATGCACGAGCCCATGGAGGAGGGAGGGACAATTGTCGAAGAGGAAGCTGGATGAGCTGCGGACCCAACGACCAACACCACCTCCTAGTACGCGTGGCCCTGCTACAAGCCCTCCACATGACCGACACAGGTTTATTTATGTTATTTTATCCAAGTGTTTGTACTTATTTTTCCTCATGGGGCCTATGATCATATTTGGTATGTTGTTTTATGGAGACTGTAATTTTTATGTTTAAGTTTTGTCATTTTCATACTCATAGCTTAAGACAATGGGCTTTACTCTAACCGGTTGGCTGAATTGGTTTCCCTTCGGGGAAATTCAGTTATTACATTCTGGAACTCTTGATGATACTGTAACTCTGGTTTTTTGAAGGCTTCTTATACAAATCTTATTTACAAAAACAAAATCTTAAGGAAATGGAAGATATTTGTCATAAGAAATAATTTGAAATTATACATCTAAGAAAGATACTAAATAAAAGAGTTGCATAGCTAAATACAAATTTGAAGTTTGAAAATAGTTTGGAATTCCTAGAAGATATTCTTAGTATCCAAATATCACCACTTGACAAAACTAGTCTTGGCTATGACAACATTCAGAAAACATATTGATGGATGTGCAAGTCATGTGATACCAGAAAAGAAAGAAATGACTAAAAAATGTGTTAATGTGCTTAAGAGCTTCAATTGTAGTGGAAACACTGCTAAAAATGCAAAGGAAAACAGGTAGAATAAATATGTTCAACATAAACATGTTCCTTTCCACAACAGAAATGATTTCAAAGAAATAGTTCAACCAAGAATACCTTCCACGATAAGGTATAAAACTTTGTCTCTTAGTTATTGTTTATGTTGTCAAAATTTTGGAAACAAATCCATTAATTGTATATCTAATGAAAGAAACAATTATCTGAGAAATAGACATATGTACAAGAATCCCAAGAACAATTTTTTGAGCAATAAAAACAGAACATCTCAGGGGTTTGCTAACATAAATTATAACTCATTTTCTCCACTGACGAACTTCAACATTGAATGCTACAAGCATGACAATTTTGGTCTTAAAGAACATGAATGCAGAAGTAGGATGGAACCCACCAAGAAAAACATGAAAGAAACCTTACCCATTGAACATAAGGAAGAAAACACAAGCATGTGGAGAATAAAATCAGATTAGCAACAGAAGGAAGAAAACAACCTAGCCCCGCATGCACAAAGAAAAACAAATTAGTGGTATGTTGACAGTGGATCTTCCAAACACATAACAGAGTATCAAAGTAGGTTCTTAGTTCTTAAAGGGGGAAAAGGAGGAAATTCCACCTTTGGAAATGATGTTTCTGCCAAAATAATTGGAAAAGGAACAGTCAACCTTGGAAATGAGAAATCCAAAGAAGAAAATGTGTTGTTGATAGAATACATGGAGACAAATATTCTCAGTGTTAGTCAAATGTGTGACCAAGGACATATTATATCCTTTGACTCTCAAAAATGTGAAATAAGAAAGAAAAAATTGGGAAGATTGGTTGTTGCAAGACTCAAATCTCTTAACAACATATACATTTTGGATGAAATAAGAGGAGATAAATGTTTCATGAGACATATCGATCAAAGTTGTCTATGGCATAGAAGAATGGGACATATTCACTTTGATAATTTGGTAAAAATCAGTAAGAGTCAGGCTATAAGATATATTCCACCAATTATAAAAGCCTAAGATCCTATTTGCAAGCACTACCAACATGGAAAGAAGACCAGAGTCACTTTCAACAAAAAAGAGAATTCAACCTCAAAGCCCCTGCAGTTAATTCATACTAACCTTTGTGGGCCAACCAGAACCAAAAGTTTGCAAGGTGCGCATTATTTTATATCATTCATTGATGATTATACTATAATGACATGGGTTGGTTTTCTGAAGAAAAAATCAGAAGAATTTGAAAATGTTAAGGTGTTTAAGGAAATGGTTGAAAATGAAACTAATCTTAAAATCAAGTGCTTACTATCAAACAATGGAGGTGATTACCTCAAATGACTTTGAGAAATTTTGTGAGAAGCATGGAATCAAAAGATAATTCTCAACAGTTAGGACGCCACAACAGAATGGTGTGGCTGAGAGGAAAAATAGAAATGTGCAAGAGATGGTTAGAACTATGTTGAATGATTCCAAAGTATCAAATATATTTTGGAAATAATTAGTACATATTGTTGTTCATATTCTAAACAGATGATTACTTAGAACAAACAGTGATAAAACACCATATGAAATCTGTAAAGGTAGACCTGCAGTAATCAATTACTTTAAGGTGTTTGGAAGCAAATGTTACATAAAAATAGATGAAGAAAATTTGGGAAAATTTGATTCTAGAACAGATGAAATAATTTTTCTAGGATACTCATCCGACAGTAAGGCCTACAAATGCTACAATTTAAGGCTAGACAAGATAGTGATGAGTAAAAATGTAAAAGTAGATGATGAAAGTTCACATCGATCAAATCATAATTCAAAAGAAACAAAATGCATAAGAGAAGATGAATATTTGGAATAAGGATAGCACGAAGAGGAGCAAGAAGAAGAACTAATAGAAGAAGAAGAAGAAGTAGTAGAATTGCAAGGGGAGTTCCAACAAAAAGATGAAGAATAGGAAACAGAAAGAAGAGACACTAGAACACCTTCAAGGTATGTGCAAGAGAATCATCCTAAAAGTCAAATTCTTGGAAGTAGAAGTGTAGGACCTTAGAAAAGGAGAAGAATAATCAGTTTTTCTAAGCAAGTTAATTTTTCCCTACTATCCACAGTAGAGCCTAGAAGCTTTGAAGAAGCAAGCAAATATGATCATTGGGTTAATGCCATGAATGAAGAATTGGGCCAAATTCAAAAGAATCAAACCTAGGAACTTGTTCCTAGACCCAATAATAAGAATGTAATAGGAACTAAATGGGTCTTCACGAATAAACTGAATGAGAATGGACTGGTAGTAAGAAACAAAGCAATACTAGTATGAAAAGGATATGCTCAAATTGAGGGAATTGACTTTGAAGAAACATTTTACCATGTAGCAAGAATGGAGGCCATTAGAATGTTTTTATCATTTCCTTGCCTCAAAGACTTCAAAATTTATCAGATGGACATCAAGTCTGCATTCCTAAATGGAAATATAGAAGAAGAACTATATATTGAGAAACCTGAAGGATTCCAAGAAAGATATCTATGGGTTAAAGCAAGCTCCTAGAGCTTGGTACTCAATACTGGACAAACACCTACAACAACAAGGATTTAAAAGAGTAATTTTAGATAGCAACATCTACATCAAACGAGAATATATGAACATGGTAATTATTTTTGTTTATGTGGATGATATAATTTTTGGAAGTAGAACTGACAAATTGAGTAAAATGTTTGTTGAAGGAGTTTGAAATGTTAATGCTTGGAGAATTATCATTTTTATTAAGAATGCAAAATTTCTCAATCCATCAAAGGTATATTCATATCCCAGAAAAAATACATTAAGGAGATGCTCAAGAAATTCAAAATGGAAGATTGGAAGCCAATGAGTACACTCATGATTACAGGAAGCAAGTTAAGAAAAGGTGATGAATCCATGGAAGTGGACCAAAAATTGTACAAATCTATAATTGGAAACTTGTTATATGTGACAACCTCAAGAAAAAATGTCATGTAGGCGGTTGGATTTGTTGTAAGGTTTCAATCTAGACCAAAGAAAACTCCTGTACAGGAAGTTAAGAGAATTTTCAAATATTTGAAGGGTACTTTGGATTAAAATTTATGGTATCCAAAAGGTGAATAATTTACATTAACAACATACACCGATGTTGATGGGGTAGACTGTATAGATGATCGAAAAATCACAAGTGGATGTGCATTCTTCTTAGGAAATTGCTTGGTGTCTTGGATGAGTAAAAAACAATCATCAATCTCTTTGTCTACTACGAAAGCAAAATGTATTGCAACAATTGCATGTTGTACACAAGTCCTTTGGATGAAGCAAACTTTAAAAGATATTCAGGTTGAATACAGGCAACCGATTCCCATATTATGTGATAATACCAATACTATAAGCATTTCAAGGAACCATGTCATGCATTCAAAAATAGAACACATATCTATCAAGTACCATTTTCTAAGAGAACATGTTGTCAACCAATTTGTTAAATTGGATTATGTGACTACAAAAGAATAGATTGTCAATATTTTTACTAAATCTCTTCCTAGAGAGACTTTCAATTATCTTAGACAGAAATTAGGGGTGTTGTTTATTCCATATAATCACTAAGAGCTCATGAAAAAACACCCAATAGGCACTACAATGTGCGATAAGGGCACATTCTCAGGGGGAGCAGTAGAGAAAGTTGTTTGACTATAGAAACAAAGAATGCAGAGCACATTGTTAGGGGGAGAATATCCCTTTTTCCATTGATGTCAAAGGGGGAGAATATATAGAAAGGGGGAGATTTGTAGAAATCATAGGAGCACCGATATAATTAAGTGTTGTCATCAATGACAAAGGGGGGGATTGTTGAAAATGTGTTGTCATTGATGTCAAAGTGGACATGGTGTTGTCCTTGATGTTGTCACTATGTAGTATGCTCAACAAGCTATATACCATTGTTGTAAATATCAAGAAGATAGAAAGAAGACTTTGTGTTAATAACGATGAAGGATATGTAGAAGAAGCGTGAGGAAACAGAGAAAGGACAAAGAATGTGTTCAGATTAATGAAGAGGAAGAATGAGGAAGCACAAAGAGTGTAGAAGATGGAGTCAAAGTCATAGGGCGTAGAAATTTTGAGCATGCAAAAAATAGAAAGGAAAAATCCCATGTTCATATATCCCACATTCATTGGAAAAATCATATTTGAATGGTTTATATTGAAAAATATATTTTACGTCATTTGAAAGTGAATAGAGGAGCTATGAAACCTTATGTGTAGAGTAATCTTTTGGTATGAAGAACAATGGACACAGAGATAGCTAAATCCTAATCATTGATTCTCTAAGATCAACGGCCAAGATAAAAGGTTTGAGGCCCATGGTGGGAACTCAAAATTAGCTAAGTCCCAAGACATCACGGAGCGATGGAGAATCGAAAGTATGTGCGAAGAAATGAAATAGTCTCGCGGCCCCACGAACCTGTGGTGAAATCTTGGAAAAATGGTTAAGTATCAAGAATATGGAGAATGGTTGATGTCTCAATAAATGACTAAGTATGAATACTGAATCGATCAGACAGATAAATACACAAGAATCATGGAAATGCTATAGTCCTGCAACCTGCAGTGAAATCTCGAAAAATGACTAAGTGTTAACATTTCTTGGAGTAGTGGAGAATCGTAGGTATGTAAATAAGTGAGAGTGAACTCGTAGCCCCACGGACCTAAGATGAAAAGTTGGAAAAAAAACTAAGTACCAAGAATTAGATGGAAAATGATGTCTCGAAAAATGACTAAGTGTTGAGACTTTGTGGAGATAGTGAGCGCGACAAAATATTGGGAAGATGAGAAGAATAAGAGAAAACCCCCGGACCTGTGGTAATATCTTGAAGAATTGGCTAAGTATGAATAAATTAATAAGTACCAAGAATGAGAGATCGAACGATCCAGGAAGTAGCCATGTGTTAGAGATTCAACGACCCAGAAAATTGCCACGTGTCACAAATCAGGAAACCCAGGAGATAAAAACATGTCAGAGATCCATCGGCCTATAAAATTTCCATGTGTCACAGATCGGATGATCCAAATGAACCACAATTAAATGTCTTGAAATGTGTCTAAGTTTGAGTGAAAAATGAGTGTGGAGGAACTTGGGGTGAAATTTGGACATTGCGAAGATGTGAAGAGATGTGGCTTAGACCCGTGAACTTGCAGTGAGTCTTCAAGAAATTGTCTAAGTATTGGTAAATTATTTGTAAAGGACAAATATACAGTAGATATCAATCTAAGATCTGATCGAACGATGACTGTGAACCAAAGACCTGAGTTCCCAAAGGAATAGATCAACAGCTAGGATTTAATCAAGAGAAGATCAAACAATTGTTGTACATCATGGCTGCATGGCGTGTTCATGTGAAAAAGAAAGTAAATAGATGGTTGTGATTGAATAGAGGTCTATATCGGACGAAAGTTGTACGGTGTGGTTACATGTGGTCCCGATATGATCGACAATCGAGATAAGATCAAGGATAGATTGGACGGTAGTTGAGCATTGAGAGTGTATTATGCGTTTTGATGGACCATGAAGTAAATCGACGGACAAGATTGAATCCAAGAACATATATGATAGTAATTGTACATCGCTCTTATTCTTTGAACAAATCAAGCGCAAAAAAGAAGGGTTTTTGGACAGGTCAGTGTAGCCTGGTTTTGTGAAGATCTAGAGTCAACCCCGTATTATTTGGATATGTGGACAAATATTTGGGTGTATATTTTATATAAATATCCATGATATTGTGAAGTTTTATGAATGAGTTGTGAAAAGATGTAATGAAGAATATGAGTTTGTGGAAACGAAGGTGAGAAGAGTAGAAGTAAGAATGAAAGAGGAACGTGTCAGGGTGGTTGGGTGGTGCAATAAAGTTTAACTGAAAGTAGATTTATTTCAAGGAAAAAGGGTGGTGCAAGGTATAGGATTGGTGTCGTCAACAAATCAATAGGTTGGTGCATGAAATATTGGTGTATGCATACGATAAGTTGGTGTTTGCAATGAGGATTGGTGTCCTCAATAGATCAACAGGTTGGTGTCTGGAAGATTGGTGTCTGCAAACTGTAAGTTGGTGCTTACAATGAGGATTGGTGTCCTCAACAAATCAACAAGTTGGTGTCTATCAAGTTGGTGCTTGAAAAATTGTAAGTGCATTCTTTCTACAAGGATTGGTTTCCTTCACAGGTTGAAGCCTATAGAGAATGTAACTCTTGATTATTATAAGAGAAACTTTATGTGGTTTTCTCCTTTATTGGGTTTCCACATAAAATATTTATGTATTGTTCCTTTGTGTTGACCTATGTTGATATTTAATTCTCTGCATTACTTATGATTAACTCTTTAATGATTAGTTAAAGTGGTAAAAGAGAAACGATTGTTAAAATCTTCCCAATACTGATTCACCCCCCTCTCGATATTGTTGAATATTCCAACACATGTAACCCAAAAACCCAAAATATGAGGATATGAAGAAGAATGAGGATGGAAAGTGACAAAAGATGGTCGGGAATGGCACAATGGCCCATCAAGAAAGACCCCTAGTGGCACCCCTTTCCCTGAGGGTGGTGAACTTACTAGAAACCCGAGGATAACCACCAAGGTCAAAAATGGTGAAAAGCGTAACTTTCAAGCAAACATTTCATAATTAGAAAGAATCCTCTTAAACTTATCCAAATGCCCCAAATATTAAAACGATACTCACCATGATACTTGACTAGTTACCTCATGAAACAAGACTTGTTTCCTTTTGTGGACCAAGCTGGTGTGATGGACATTGATATGTTGTTGATGATGATGGTGAAGCGTGGTGAAGAAGAGGGGCTATTTGGGATTTGATGTCCATCTAGCTATCGACATTCCATGTTTTTTACCTGCGGGCCTCGAGACATCATCTCCTTAGTTACCCCTAGGATGGGGGTAACACAGGGAAAAAGCAAGATGACAGGAAACTCATGCAAAAAAATAACTAAATTTTGAATGCACATATATGTCGAAAACATTTCAAATAAATTGTTAATTCAAACAAAAACATTTCAAAATTAAATACATGCTTATTGAAGCTAATAAACATGTAACATTTCTTGAGCTATAAAGTTCTTGAATTTGGTTTCCTTTTTCAAGTGTTATGAAGGGAGTATGATCATTATTCCAATTCATAAATCATTTGAACAAATGAACTTTACATATGATTCTGAACTTTTAAACCAAAATACCAAGCACGAGATGCATTTATTTAGAAATTTAAATGGATGATAGTTCAAGATATAGATCTCATACATCCATGTATTTAGTTAAATCTTAACCTTAAAATTACAACATCATTATTATTATTAATAACTTTTCCATATAATTTATAAATTAAGTTTTTCTTTCACTCATTCCAAACTTTAATTTTGATTTCAATATTATATTTCTCATCTTTATTCTTTTCAATGCATTGTTATCACTTCATTCATTATTCAATTATCATTTCTTAATATTAACCTATTGTTGCAAATGTATGTCATGCATTTTTTAAATCATTGAATCAGGCCAAGACGAGACATGTGTTAAAGGAATGTTAATACAAAATGAAAAGTACATAATAAGTATTGAATTCATATTTTAAACATGAGGTCACACATGCGATAATCATAAATTAAATGATGGATTCTCTATTAGTCGGAGCTATCTGAAAATCGAGACCCTTCACGATTATTAGGTCAGGATAGGCCTGATTTTGAGATGAAAACCAATTGAAAAATCAAGGAACTATTTCATGTGGAGGAGAATTCACTTGGCCATCGGGACCAATTGAAGAATTAGGATCCCATATCACCAACATTTGTAAAGGAAAGATTTTATCACAATCATATTTTAGAAAAAGGTTTTCATGGAAGAAATTGAGCATATTAATATTAGGACAAGAATATTGGCAAAAAAGGTCTCAAGCCATAATCATCAACATTGTATTCATCTTAATGATACAAATATATAATACAATGATGAAACCATCTCAATTGTTCTCACATCGACACCTCATTAGGAGATAAGGTAGGAGGAGACAATATAGGAATCTAGAAACACACTTAGGATAACAATTATATCATAGTATGTAAAATATAGAAAGGTGGTATACTAAGACTTAATGATTGTATATGAGAAAGAGGCTAACATTCCCCCCCTCAATCATAAGTCTGAGAAATAATACCAACAAAGTAGGTGCATAAACTAGTACATCTCCATGTCTTCATGCTGAAACTCCTAAGCTAAGCCGCAATGAAGAAATGCCTGAAAAACCGCCAAATCTGGATGTTGAGAAATCTGGAAAACCTCACTGTGTAATCATGTGAGCCAGAATGCCAACAATTTTGTTCACTGATGTGAACTCCAATTTGATGAGAGTGAACAAAGAGAATTGAATCAGCTGCAATTCTGACACATCCCTGGAAATGCCTGACAACTCAATCAATGCCAAGTTGTAATGCAGAAGGATCCATTTGCCCTCTGCTAGGTCCAATAACAATCTAACTGAACCAAATGTCCACATCATTGCTCTCAAAATCAGCATCCCAATGTATGATTCAATATAGAACCATCATTCTGCCAAAGTCTGCCATCTACAGACTGCAGTTGCCCATTTGGCAAATTTCATGGTTGTTGTTGTCGAAACTTTCTATCTGACAACCATCTTCAATTCCATCATCAATTGCCCCCTTTGTCAACTGAAAGGAGAGACCACAAGTGGTTTCATGAACCATCATCACTGCAATTTTGAACTCCCCCCCTTAAGGTGTATGAGAGTTACATCATTGTACTCCCCCCTTCTATGCTCAAGAGAGTACCATACTTGTTCCATTTGAATACAACACAAAGTGGGCATGTGGAAAAAAAAACACATGTTATCTCATCCTGTGAGGGCCATGCTTGAAAGCTACACCATAAGGGGACCACTTATGTGAAGTACAAAAATGTTATGCGATACAATATTGGTCTTTACTCGATATTCAATTCTTCGGTAAGACTTATATAATTGCTTGGAAGTTGATGACCATTGCCAATGATCAATCCACTCATAGTGAATATTCAGTCTTGTAGGTTTCTTTAGTGTTGAACATCTGTCTGAAGAATGGTTATGCTTGCCACAATGTTGGAAAGGATGGAGATCAAAACACTAATTCTCCTTGTGACCAACTCAATTGAAATGTTGTCACTTATCATTCTGACGTTGAACTTGAACAGGTGAAGTTGAAGCTTCTTGAAGGAATCCAACGCTCACAAACAAAATTGGTTTGGAGTAATTTGGAATATGAAAATTGTTTTGATTTTCATATCCTAAGCCATGTCGAATCCTATTAAAGTGTAATTCTTCCCAAGGTCTGGTGATGGGATTGGAAAGATCATGTTGTACTTGATGATGTGCTTCACATTTACTTTCACTTATATTTGTTGTATCACTTTGTGCTTTGGCATCTTCTTCTTGCGATTCATTTTCATTGGAATTTACTTTTGAAGTTGTCTTGTTGATGTTCTCCTTCACTGACTATTGATCATCATCATTATCATCATTATCATCATTATCATTATCATTATAGAGAGGGTTGTGCTGAACAAAAACTAGTTCAAAAAACTTCACTGGCTGTTGACTTTTGAGTTCTATCAACTCATCATTCAATAGATGGGATTGTTCTTGTAGAATTATAACTTTAGCTTGCGTCACTTGCAAACAAGTTAGCACTGATTGAAGAGTTGCTTTGTTCAATATTACTGTGTTGTCTTCAGTGGTGTTTATTAGAGTGTTCAATAACTCTAATAATTCACGACTTCACTCCATTTGAACACACTTGCTTGAACTTCATGCTCACTTGATTTTGTTTCACACTCACTTGTACTCGCTTCCAGGAAGTCGAGGATGTCGGTTACCACCGAAAATGCATCCAAAATTGTGATGTTTACAATGATTTGAGTTAAACTACTCAATCTTTGTCAATTACAACTCAAAATTACAATGAATCTTGGGTTTTGATCTCAACCGAGAATGCACCCAATTACAAAGAAATTCAACTTGATTTTATAATAATTATAGTTGATCTTTGATTACTTACAAATAAATACTATTTGCAAGTTTACAATAAATGTTGATTTCAAAGTTTGAGTTGATCTTCAAATGTTAATGATGCTTTGAGTCCTTGATTATAAGCTTGATGTGTCCAATGTTGATGTGATTGCCAATTTGATTAATTTGATTTTATTGCCTTGAATGATACGATTTGATTGCTTTTAAATGTTCAATAATATGTGCTTAATTGTGCTTTAATTATGTGATCTTTCATTTCCTTGACTTGTTGTGTACTCCATGTGTAATGCGTTACAATTGTGTTTATGTCAAAACTTGACATTAAACATCCAAGCATTCAAGAAAAATAGCCACCAACCACACTACGCAATGCGCTGCAAAAAGAAGATGAACCTTCAGGGCTTGGCCTTGACCCTCGTATAGTCGCATTGAAGAAGTAATTGATTGAGCTTTCCACTTGGCTCTAATCAACTCTTGATAAATGGATTACAATTATGCTTTTGTAAAGCTTTCAAAATTTGACACTTATGCTCCATTATTTCTTTGTAACCATGTGTTGACGGGTGAAATTGACCGTCCGTCAACTGAAAGAGTGGATCCAGTCCGAGGTTGTCTAAATAACCCAAGCCATTTGGGATAACCCACCTTAACGGGTTTAGCGGCTCCGTTAGCTGATCTAAGTCCTAAGAAAACAAAAGAAAACTACTCTAAATTAACTAATCTAAATGACAAAAATAACAATTGAAACAAGCTAATAAACAAATCTAAACTATTATATACAATTTAATACCTAAACTATACAACTATAATTCTATAAAATCAAATGTTTAATTATCAACAGAATCAGCTTTAATTACAAATATACAATATTTACAAATTACAGATTTCAATTAAAACTTGTAAAAATCATTTGTAATATGTCCTAAGACAGCGAAACTATTGGTTTTTTTTGTTTTTTTTTATAATTTTATGCAAAAGAAATAGAATAAAACTATCTAGATTAAGCAACTAAAATCATAACTCTAACTATGAATCTAAACTATATATATATATATATATATATATATATATATATATATATATAACTAAACTACTTAAATAAAACTAATAAGCTAACTATTAAATGACAAATAGCAAACTGACCTGAAGTAACGCTTCAGGTTTGTCCTGTATGCAATAGTTGTTTCAGTTGTTCGGTGGGAGGAAACTCGCACCAAATTATCCACGAGCTTCTCGTAAAGAGGAAGCAGCTGTGCTCTTCAAATATGAATGACAAGACAAACAAGACATAAAAATAACAACAATCTTATGATCTACAAACTATCACAATTAGATAAATCTGTATGCAACAATTTATACAAAATAATTCAATTAATGAAAAAGATAAACTTGTATTCATTAAATTGAATTAAAATAATTGTTGTATTTTTAAATATGAGATATCAAATATGGACAACATATAAATCAAATCACATCAACATGCAAAGAATTATGATAGCTAAAGTAGTCGATAATTAATTGCAAATTGATATGCAAAACCTGAAACAAAAGTTTGATATATTGAAATCGAAAGCTATTACAAGACATCAACTTTCGTCTCAGTCTGAATCATAAATCCATAGTCTGGTTCTTTCCACAGTGATGATGATTGTTTATTACAAAAAATGACAAGTATTTAAAGACCTCCCATAGGGTAAAACATCCATGTGGGAATTATCAAAACAGTTTACAAAAATCTGAGGATAATATCCCAAATCTCTATTTCTGACTCAAGCTAACAACATAAAACAAAACCATATCCAAAGTATCTCTTAAACTGCCATGACATGCCCATTTGATCATTGTAATTCGTATGCACCTGAAAGAAGACAAAAATAGACAAGTTTAAAAGATATTTTATTGATATAATTGACAAAAATCTAATTGTTAAGACTAGCTACAGAATCTTGCGATTCTGTAGCTGGTCTAAATTGAACACAGAATCGTTTCAAAACCAATTGAAATCTTAAAGAATATATTCAAACTATTGAACAATATTTGATTGCTAATTAGAAACCAAAAGAATCATTCAAATCGACACTTGTATGCAAATTGGAATAGACTAAATCATGATCAACCGAATGATAACAGAGTTGCATGCACTCTGTTCAATTTGTTATCACCAATTTAGGGTAAACAGAACCGCTTTGGATAATTCAACAGTAATGAAATGATTTTCATGAACCAATTCCAATCGACACAAATAGTTTATGTTGCTTCAGCCTTTGACAAGATTATTGTAGAATCCAAACGAAATCAACAGGATCGTTTTTTCAAATTAATAGAACTATATTAAACATATACAAACGATCATGCTATCAAATCAAAACTTGTATGTAAATTGAAACAAATGAAATCGTAATTGAATTAATCAGTTGATAACAGGATATGTGGGATTTGTCAAACGTTTGTTATTGTCAACTGGGAACAAACATAATCGATTGACAGCCAATGAAATCATCACTTGAATCAATTTCAAAACGAACTATTACCCGAGTTTTTCATACGAATTCAACAGAGACAAAATATGTCGATCTGAGCTTGACAAAATCATTTTTTGAAAATCAAAACCAATAGAGCAGCATCAAATCTATTTTCGATACCAATCCAACTCATACAAGCAATCGCTCTAACTCAAGACACACAACAATCATTTGCAAATCGAATAAAAAAGGAATGAATTGAAACAGTTTGGAGTCAACATAATCGTTATGTAAAATCGTATCAATCAACACAACTCCATGATTTTAGCAAATATATCTTTTGCACAGGTCGACAGTAATCAAAATCCAAACAAAAATGTTGATTCAATACATAACAGAATCGTTCCTGGTAAATCGGAGTCAACAGGGTTGTTTTGAGTCTATTAGGAACAAACGAAACTAATGGAAATTAAACCAAATCGAATATCCAAAATCAGACGAGCAGAATTGATTCAAGAACAAGCCAAACAGAATGAAAAACCAATCAATTGTTTATACTAAGCTGGGCACGACAAAATCGTGTAACCAAATCATATCTACATTTAATTTTAGCAAAATGAATCTACTGTACAGGATCCACAACAAAATCGTGTAAACTATAACAGAATCATTTCGAATCAAAACGAACAGAGCTAATCTGGAAGCAAAACCGAATATGTTACAATAATTCAAGCAAACCTACAAAGCAAAAATCATATTGAAATTCATACCTGGACAATAAGAAACAGCTTCGATTATGATAATTTGGAATCGAAGAAGGCTATTGCCGATTCGACATTCCTGAAGACAATCAAACCAGTGGTTTTTTGTTTCTTGTCAATAGCTTGAAGCCCGTTTCTTTCTCTTGTCAGCACTGTAAATTAGTCTTCTAACGACTTGATCTTTGACTGTAACAAGGGAACTTCGGAGTAATAACGCTCTAGCCACACATTGCATTGGATACATGATGTCTGTTCAGGTTTTGATAACACAGGCGAGGGTTTGTTTAAGCCAATAGGGGTTTCATTATGCAGCTGGATTCCTGGGTAGTTAGGATTGTTTTTTAGGCACAGGGGTAAATTAGAGACATAGTCAAAGGGTTTCTCAGAGCATAGGCCATGGGAATAGGGGTACTCTTCTGCTAGGAAACGCTCGATATCGGAGTCCGAGTCCTCACTCAGAACTATGGGTCGGTGTTTGGCTTAGGTTTATTCTGGGCAAGTCTCGATATCAATCGAGCATTTTTCTTACCCTTGTTGTCGACAGTAGGATTACCCTTGACTTTCTTACTCATAGGCTTCTTGACAGCCTCAGTCTTGTCTGTTATGATGTCGGGAAGGTCGATGTCAGGGAAAACAGAGGGTTTGGTAGGGGGGGAGAAGAACATAAAATGGCACGGGTGGCCCGACCATAGTCTCACTAACCACATCCTTATCGATTTGAACAGACTCTGGATTAGCAAAGCCATTTCTAGATAGAAAGGCTTGCCAATTATCGCCATGAAGGTTTAAATGGTGGACAACGATGAGTCTAATTAAGCCATGATGAAACAAGCTTCTATCAGCCTTCTCACGTTTCAATCTCTTAGCCATCTTGTAAAGACTACGTAAGAAGTAAAATGGCATGTTCAAAGGATAACCCATGAAATTCATTAACAGCCGAAGGTGATACAAAAATACTAAGCCATACCGACCTTCACAGGTCACAAATTGTTTCACAATCACCAAAAGATCGTGCCACCTGGGTTTGAGGGTGGAAATAGGCATACCTTTATCACAGGAGACAACCTTCCTTGATACGAATAGTAATGGCCATGGCACCTCATCAACTTTGGAGTTTTTAAACCATCGTTGGCCTGTAGCTTTCAGTCTTGTAGCAGAGCTTATGAATTCTTCATTGATTTCAAGTTGTATGTCACCTACTTTAGCCCTGCACCCGTCAAAGGTGAGGGCGAATTGTTGGGAAATCGAAAGGTTGAAACCCTCGAACCTCTATATGAATACGAGCCAACCACTATCTTCTAAATCCTTACGGGCATTATCGAATAGTAAAAAAGCTTGGTTACCATTTGGCTCTATGCGCACCACCGGTGCCATAGACAGAAGCACACGGTGAGCAGGGTGCACAGGCTAGGGTTCGAACACAGCATACGCAGGGGCAGAACGCTCACAGGGTTACCCAAAAACTAGCAAAGGTGAACCGGGATTAATGACAGAACGTGCGAAGGTGGTGGAGCTAGTTCATCCCATGCACAATAGTCACATTCTATAGTACAACCGTTGGCGCAAATAACTATTCAAATCACTATTGCATAGATTAAAAACCATGCCATTCAATAATCAATGAAACCAATGGTAAGTCGACCAAACAATTGCACGAGCAATAGTTTTATCATAGATTTAAAACCAAACAATGAATCGAAATCAATGCCAAGGGTTTAAACATATGAAACATGTGTTGTGTGATATGATTTCTACAAAGGGTATAACCACAACGTCAATGAGTTTTCATGAAACCAATGTGTCAAAGGAATCGATCAAAGGCTAGAGAATTCAAACCATCAATAAACCAATGATTGAATCACACTTCTTATCAAATCATCACAATCTCAATAAAATTGAAATCATATTAACAACAGAAATGCCAAATGAGTAAAGTATCTTGGAGTCATGTCAACTGTATAATGATAAGTAAATTGGAAATGCAATGAGCATATAGACAAGAGTGATCATAACAATCCAGTGATGTTTTTAATATGACTTTGAAATTAAATTTTTCACGCTTGCAGTCGTGAAAACGAAAACAAACGTAAGTGCGAAATAGTAGTGTTGTTTTTATCAAGGATTGCGACAAAAATCAAGGTTTGCAAAACACTGGTGTGGGCAGCTTATAAGGACAGTATAAAAATGTGAATTGGCTGCCAACAATGGCGACACACTGGTAGAGGCAGTTATCTCTACCAAAAAAAACAAATTCAGATTAGGATAATGAGAAAAATTATGACTCAAAAATAACAACCAGAAAATCGTGTAAACATCATCATTAACCAAATATTCCAATAGTGTTTAAAGGATGAAAATTGATAACAGTCTTAAGAAAAGCGAGCCATGATATTAAAGATAAAATCCTCAATGCTGTTGACATAGCCACTGCTGCCAACAGGCGTCCATAGCCTCGACAGGGTTTCCATTTAACCCACTCTGATATCCGTATCCTGCCAAGAAGTTCCAGATCTGAATAAAGGACATTTTAAGGTCAAGAGGTTTCATATATTTGCAAATTTTCATATACCCGACATTGCTTCGCTGCCAGCGGGCCTGTTCAGTACCCTGGTGAAGTTGTCTTGGCGTCATGCATGCATTTACCCACTACCAGCAGACCTGTTCAGCATCCCGACAGGTTTACAAGAACTTCCCACAGCTCTTTTATTAGTTTATTTTGTTTTTCAAAGATATATAATTGAGCGGGGTGACGCTGAAAATTATGATATTTTAACATATTTTTTTACAGACCTCGGCAGAATTTTTTAGAACTGTCCTTTATTAAGATCCAGAGATGGTTTATTTACGGAACCAAGTTTCTACGACAGGGAGACATATTTTGAGTCATTCCCTTAAGGAATAGGTACAGCGTAAAAAGATAATAGATGATCGCAACAAGCTTATCTCAGAGATTGAAATCAGTCAACTTCTTTCAAACAACAAACTTTTTGCCAACACGGATTTAAATTTCAGAAGTATACAATTGATGTTTATACAATTTTTTAGCAGTCATTTCAGTGAAGGAATTTTCTATTTTCTTTGTCTGAATAGCTTAACAAATTGCAGGTATGTGAATTTCCAAAAACAAAAAACTGATAAGCGCAAAGGAAAATCAAAACCAAAAAAGCAAACGAAAAGAAAACAAAAGAAAAGTATGTACATAATATACAAAGAGTTATCATCAAGCAAAATATCTTTTCAGAGCTTGTCCATTCACCAGATAGGTGTCAGGATCCCCTTCAAGATTCTGCAATCAGAAAGAACTACGACCCAATTTCTCAGCAATTAAAAACGGTCCAAGCCATAAGTTTTGAAATTTCGTGTGCTCTCCTTTTCCCTCATGCGGTTTGTCCCATTTTAAAATGAGGTCACCTACTTCGAAGTTCCTATCAGAGGCAGAGTTAGAATCAAACCATCTTTTGACTATCTGTTGATGCTGATCTAACTTATGTTTAGCTTGGGCTCTTACCTCTTCTAGTTTCATCAAAGCATTAATTCGGTTTTCCAAAGGGGGACAGTCTTCTTCTTGTATTTTATGCGATAACTGTAGTGAAGGAAGAAGGATGTGTGGTGGCAGAATTGCTTCTCTGCCATAAACGAGAAAGAAAGGAGAGTTACCTACAACATTTTTTGGTGTTACCCTATCAGCCCAAATCGCGTTTAACAATGCATTATGCCGGTTTTTGTGATTCTCAGATACCATTCTTTTGATGATTTTAATCAAGTTCTTATTTGTTGACTCTGCCAATCCGTTGCCCTGGGGGTAATAGCTAGCCGAATACTTCAATTTAATTCCTTTTTCTAAAGTGAACTTGCTCATCTCAAGAGACGAAAAGTAGGAAGCGTTATCGAATACTAAACAGTCAGGGATACCAAAACGAGTGATAATATTCGAATTTAGAAAGTCGATTACCTGACTAGTATTCACGGTTCTTAATGCGGCAGCTTCAGACCATCTGGTGAAATAATCTGTGGCTGTTATGATAAACTTATGTTGCTGTGAGGATGGCAGGTTGATTGGACCTATAATATCAAGGCCCCACTGCTGAAAAGGAGACTCTACTGAAACAGGTTGCAAAGGAAAGGCTGGTTTCTGTAACCGCCCTGATGCTTTTTGATAAATAATACACTTGTGACACAAGGCATTGGCATCTCTAAAAAGTGTGGGCCAGTAATAACCGGCTCTCAAAACTTTATGGGCAGTGGTGTCACCACCAAAATGACCACCAGCTTCCCCTGCATGCAATTCTAGCAAGACTTTTTCTGCTTCATCTTTCTCAAGACAGCACATCAGTACGCCATCAAAATTTTGACAAAACAGAATACCATTAATCAAATGAAAGGAGGTAGACTTTAATCTCAACGCTCTTCTTTTAGTGGGATCTAAGTGACAGGGGGCTAACCCATGTTCAAGACATAATCTTATATCGTCATACCACGGACTAACAGAGTTTTGTGCACAATAGATTGCATTTTGATCGTGTTGTCCTAGGTTTGATATATCATTTTCTTCTTGCTGTCCTTCGGCTGAATCAGCAACTAACTTGCATAATCCTTGGCCTCTCACTATCTGAGATGGGGTAATTTCTATGTCGTACTCCTGCAAGGAAGTAACCCAGTTAGCCCTCTTTTCTCCTAGCTCTTTTTGCACTAACAAATTCCTGACGGCTGGATAAGGGACAATAATCTTCATCCTAGATTTCAAAAGATAAGACCGGAAGTGTTTGACTGCTTTGAAAACAGCGTAGGATTGCTGATCTACCACTGGGTAATTAAGTTCCATGCCTTTGAAAGAAAAGCTCATAAAGGCAATGGGTACTTCATTATTTTCGGCATTCTTTTGAGTTAGGACGGCTGTGTAGGAATGGTTGGAAGCAAAAGTGTAGAGTGTGAAGTCTTGGGAAAAGTCGGGGCTCATGAGAGAAGGAGCGTCTATTATAGCCTTCTTTATTTCATTAAAATCTTGATTTTCTAAGGGTCCCCAATGATATTGTGCGTCTTTCTTAATTAGGTTCTGCAAAGGTCTGACCATTTCGGAGAAACTGGGGACGAATCTCCTCACGAAGTTAATCTGGCCTAAGAAAGACTGCATAGACTTTTTGGATGTAGGAGGGGGGAGTTTCGCGATGGCTTGAGTCCTTTTGAGGTCGATAATCATCCCCTCGCTTGACACAATAAATCCTAAGAGTTTACCTTGTTCTACAGCAAAGATGGAGTTTTTAGGATCCAAGGAAATGCCATATTTATGACATCGTTGTAGAATGGCTCGTAAATGGGCTAGATGATCGGTTTTGTTTTTTGAAAACACAGTAACATCATCTAAGTAAACTATGACAGACTGATTGATCAAGCCTCGGAAAGTGATGTCCATCGCTCTCTGGAAAGTGGCACCGGCATTAATCAATCCAAAGGGCATTTTTCGATAAGCATAGGTTCCCCATGGAGTGCGGAAGGTAGTTTTAAGTTGGTCTGGTGGAGACATCAAGACTTGGTTGTACCCTAAGAAACCATCCAATAAAGATATCCTCTCAGAACCAGATACCTATTGAAGGATCTGTTCCATGGGTGGGACAGGATAGTTGTCTTTATCAAACGCTCTATTAAGGTTCCAGAAATCGACACAAAGTCGGATTTCCCCGCTTTTCTTCTGGACAGGGACAAGGTTAGAAACCCATTGAGTGTGCCTAACAGGGAAGATTATCTTAGCATTTAGGAGCTTATTTAATTCATTTTTCATGGTCGGTTTAAGCTTAGGGTGAATTTTTCTTAATTTCTGTTGAAAGGGTAAGGTTTGGGGTTTCATAGGAATGACGTGTTGTATGATGTTAGGGTCAAAAGTTTTAAGGTCATCATACGTCCATGCAAAGACATCTTTAAATTCTTTGAACAATTTAATGAATGCAACTTTTTCTTGTTCAGAACATCCTACCCCTAGATTAATGCACTGCAGATTGTCATTAGTTCCTAAGTTTATTTTTTCAAATGATAACGAGGAACTATTGGTTTTACAGTTGACCAATTTTTTGAATTTATCTTGAAGATCATAAAACTTCTCTAATCTAACTACAGATTTAGGGATCGAGTTTACCATGTCCGATGAAGATTCAGGAGTTCTCAGATCTGGTATTACCGTTAAATCACACAAATTGTCGTCGTGAGTGCATTCGTCGATTACCGTGCCTTGAAAAGTTTCTTCCATATGCAGGAAGCTAATAATCTGCTGATCATCGTCGAAGACCCTCCAGTTGGTGATGTTGTTGTGAACGAACGGTCTGAACAACAGTTCGACAGAGAATGCATCTGGGGACAAGCCTTCTATAGGAAAGAGTTTAGAAGCTATGTTAGCTAATAGATCTGCTTCAGAATTATTCAATCTAGGAATAGAATTTATATTGAAAGCAGAAAATTTATTCATTAAATTCCATACCTTGGATTGGTAGCTTTTAAGATGCGGAGACAAACAGTGGATAGAATCTCTTACCTGTCTAACCACGATTTCAGAATTGCCAAAGACAGCCAAGTTTTGAATGTTCATGTCTAAAGCTTTTCTAAGGCCCTGTAGTAAAGCCTCATATTCTGTAGTGTTATTAGTACATTCAAATTCTAGCCTATATGTAATCAATGTTTTGTTACCTACCGGATCAATAATAACGCAGCCCACACCAGCTCCTTCTTTGGACTTTGACTCATCAAAATACAGAGACCAAATTTGATTTTTATCGGGTACATGAGACCATTGTGTAGAAGTTGTTGGCTACACATATGCTACAATCTTGGATTGTTGTTATGGATTGGTGATAGCTGAAGTCTCGACCATGAAATTTCCAAAAAGGTATCCATCCCTTGTATTTCGGGTGAATTGGCAGAAGGTGTAAATGGTTCATTGGGATCATTCATATCTGTGACTGTGAACTTAAGGTAGCGTTCACGATTTACCTTGATCTTGTTGGGCTTGTTGTTTTCTGGGAGCCATAGGTGAAACCAATCTGTCACGAAATAGCCATGTAACTGTTCTAACCAGTCCCTTCTTAAAAACATACCGTACACTTCTGGAATATCCACAACGATAATATCAATTACTTGATGAACCTTGGGTTAGACGATAATCTTATAAGCACATTCCTTAATTCGCCTATAACTTTAACATTAGTTCGATCAAGTTGGATGATTTTTAATGTGCATGGTTCAACCTCAGCATTAATCTTCTGACATACAGACCATGGCATTATATTGGATGTCACTCCTGAATCTACCATACAATTGTGCACGTTTCTATTAAAGATTTCGAAAGTTAACAAAAATGGAGGTACATTTTTGCGAGTACTAAGGGCAGTAGCTTGTGGCTTTTTACTCACAGTTTCTAAAGCTACTTTATCTACATTATTCACATTATTTGCAGGAAGGCTTCCTTTATCTTGAGGATCAGGGTTATTTTTAGTGGAAGTCTTCTGAGGAACTTTGTTCTGAACAACCTTGTTACTATTTGAATTACCGTTTTTGCTATTCTCTAAGATGTTCTGTAACATTTTTTGCAGCAGAAACAGAAATGTTAGCCCTTAACTTTTTAAGATCTTCAACTAAATCATAATCTAAGTTGGGGTTTACATGATTCTGTTTAGTCTCAGCTGGTTTAGATTGCTTTGGGGGAAAAGTCATATTGTTTTCGGAAGAAGGTTTGTTTGTTGTCTTACTCCTAGTATTGTAGGGATGAACTGTCTTGAAGTTAGTTTGGAAAATGTTGTCCGAAAAGTGTCCAAAAATGTTCGGAGAAGACTCTTCTTCTTGAACTGTCTCTTGTTCAACAACCTCCTCAGGAATCTCAAGAGGCATCAAGTTATCCTGGGCTTCTAGAATTATTTGAAGGGCGTATTGTAGACTTTCTAGATTAAGGCCTTCAGTATTTGGATTAGGTCGGTTGGTTGGGAAAGGTTTCCTGAATGGGGGTTTGTAAGGCCCTTTGCTCGATGAAGCTTCTTCAGTCATCCTTTTCAAGTCTATAACTTGATTTGATAGTTTTTGAACGACTTTAGTTAAGTTTTCTAAATCAGAGCTTTCAGGTTGTGTTTTATTTTTAGTAGGTCTAGGGAGGATTTCGATCTTCTTTTTGGAAGAAGAGCTAGTTTCTATTTCGTTGCTAGTAGTTTCTTTTAAACTAAGTATGTCTTTTTCAATCTGGCTGGCCTCTTTGAAGGCCTCTAACAACGTGGCTTTCTTGGATCGTTTAATCCAAATAGCTATACTCTGATGCAAAGCTTTAGTATAGTATGCTATAACAAGATTCTCAACAGGCATGGAATCCGTGGGGATTCGGTTCTTAAGTGTTAAGAATATTTGATTAAAGTCTTTAATTTTCTCTTTTGGGTTCATTTTTAAGCTAGAAATCTCCATAACTAGAACTTCTGGAGTTTTATCATCTCCGAACTTTTCCAAAAAGCAGGATTCAAACTTTTCCCAAGACACGATGGTATGGCGTTGCTGGGAAAA
>JASDQU010586810.1:39984-54038 GCA_032191745.1 Picea mariana | reverse complement strand
TAATTGTTGTATTTTTAAATAAGAGATATCAGATATGGACAACATATAAATCAAATCACATCAACATGCAAAGAATTATGATAGCTAAAGTAGTCGATAATTAATTGCAAATTGATATGCAAAACCTGAAACAAAAGTTTGATATATTGAAAGCGAAAGCTGTTACAAGACATCAACTTTCGTCTCAGTCTGAATCATAAATCCATAGTATGGTTCTTTCCACAGTGATGATGATTGTTTATTACAAAAAATGACAAGTATTTAAAGACCTCCCATAGGGTAAAACATCCATGTGGGAATTATCAAAACAGTTTACAAAAATCTGAGGATAATATCCCAAATCTCTATTTCTGACTCAAGCTAACAACCTAAAACAAAACCATATCCAAAGTATCTCCTAAACTGCCATTACATGCCCATTTGATCATTGTAATTCGTATGCACCTGAAAGAAGACAAAAATAGACAAGTTTAAAAGATATTTTATTGATATAATTGACAAAAATCTAATTGTTAAGACTAGCTACAGAATCTTGCAATTCTGTAGCTGGTCTAAATTGAACACGGAATCGTTTCAAAACCAATTGAAATATTAAAGAATATATTCAAACTATTGAACAATATTATATTGCTAATTAGAAACCAAAAGAATCATTCAAATCGACACTTGTATGCAAATTGGAACAGACTAAATTGTGATCAACCGAATGATAACAGAGTTGCATGCACTCTGTTCAATTTGTTATCACCAATTTAGGGTAAACAGAACCACTTTAGATAATTCAACAGTAATGAAATGATTTTCATGAACAAATTCCAATCAACACAAATAGTTTATGTTGCTTCAGCCATCGACAAGATTATTGTTGAATCCAAACGAAATCAACGGGATCATTTTTTCAAATTAATAGAACTATATTAAACATATACAAACGATCATGCTATCAAATCAAAACTTGTATGTAAATTGAAACAAATGAAATCGTAATTGAATTAATCAGTTGATAACAGGATATGTGGGATTTTTCAAACGTTTGTTATTGCCAACTGGGAGCAAACAGAATCGATTGACAGCCAACGAAATCATCACTTGAATCAATTTCAAAACGAACTATTAGCCGAGTTTTTCATATGAATTCAAAAGAGACAAAATATGTCGATCTGACTTTGACAAAATCGTTTTTTGAAAATCAAAACCAACAGAGCAGCATCAAATCTATTTTCGATACCAATCCAACTCATACAAGCAATTGCTCTAACTCAAGACATGCAGCAATCGTTTTCAAATCGAATAAAAAAGGAATGAATCTAAATAGTTTGGAGTCGACATAATTGTTATGTAAAATCGTATCAATCAACACAACTCCATGATTTTAGCAAATAGATCTTTTGCACAGGTCGAAAGTAATCAAAATCCAAACGAAAATGTTGATTCAATATAGAATAGAGTCGTTCATAGTAAATCGAAGTCAACAGGATTGTTTTGAGTCTATTAGGAACAAACGAAACTAATGGAAATCAAACCAAATCGAATATCCTAAATCAAACGAGCAGAATTGATTCAAGAACAAGCCAAACAGAATGAAAAACCAATCAATTGCTTATACTAAGCTGGGCACGACAAAATCGTGTAACCAAATCATATCTACATTTAATTTTAGCAAAATGAATCTACTGTATAGGATCCACAACAAAATCGTGTAAACTATAACAGAATCATTTCGAATCAAAACAAACAGAGCTAATCTGGAAGCAAAACCGAATATGTTACAATAATTCAAGCAAACCTACAAAGAAAAAATCATATTGAAATTCATACCTGGAAAATAAGAAACGACTTCGATTATGATAATTTGGAATCGACGAAGGTTGTTGCCGATTCGACATTCCTGAAGACAATCGAACCAGTGGTTTTTTGTTTCTTGTCAATAGCTTGAAGCCTGTTTCTTTCTCTTGTCAGCACTGTAACTTGGTCTTCTAACGAATTGATCTTTGACTGCAACAAGGGAACGTCAGAGTAATAATGCTCTAGCCACACATTGCATTGGATACATGATGTATGTTCAGGTTTTGATAACACAAGCGAGGGTTTTTTTAAGCCAATAGGGGTTTCATTATGCAGTTGGATTCCTGGGTAGTTAGGATTGTTCTTTAGGCACGGGGGTAAATTAGAGACATAGTCAAAGGGTTGCTCAGAGCATAGGCCATGGTAATAGGGGTACTCTTCTGCTAGGAAACGCTCGATATTGGATTCTGAGTCCTTGCTCAGAACTATGGGCTTTTGGTCGGCGTTTGGCTTAGGTTTATTCCGGGAAAGTCTCGATATCAATTGAGCATTTTTCTTACCCTTGGTGTCGATAGTAGGATTACCCTTGACTTTATTACTCATAGGCTTCTTGACAGCCTCAGTCTTGTCTGTTATGATGTTGGGAAGGTCGATGTCAGGGCAAACCGAGGATTTGGCAGGGGGGAGAAGAACATGAAATGGCACGGGTGGCCCAACCATAGTCTCACTAACCACAGCCTTATCAATTTGAATAGACTCTGGATTAGCAAATCCATTTCTGGATAGAAAGGCTTGCCAATTATCGCCATGAAGGTTTAAATGGTGGACGACGATGAGTCTAATTAAGCCATGATAAAGCAGGCTGCAATCAGCCTTCTCGCGTTTGAATCTCTTATCCATCTTATAAAGACTACACAAGAAGTAAAATGGCATGTTCAAAGGATAACCCATGAAATTCATTAACAACCGAAGGTGATACAAAAATACTAAGCCATACCAACCTTCACAGGTCACAAATTGTTTCACAATCACCAAAAGATCATGCCACCTGGGTTTGAGGGTGGAAATAGGCATACCTTTATCACAGGAGACAACCTTCCTTGATAGGAATAGTAATGGCCATGGCACCTCATCAACTTTGGAGTTTTTAAACCATCATTGGCCTGTAGCTTTCAGTCCTGTAGCAGAGCTTATGAATTCTTCTTTCTCAAGACAGCGCATCAGTACGCCATCAAAATTTTGACGAAACAGAATACCATTAATCAAATGAAAGGAGGCAGACTTTAATCTCAACTCTCTTCTTTTAGTGGGATCCAGGTGATAGGGGGATAACCCATGTTCAAGACATAATCTTATATCATCATACCACTGACTAACAGAGTTTTGTGCGCAATAGATTGCATTTTGATCGTGCTATCCTAGGTTTGATATATCATTTTCTTCTTGCTGTCCTTCAGCTGAATCAGCAACTAACTTGCATAATCCTTGGCCTCTCACTATCTGAGATGGGGTAATTTCTATGTCGTACTCCTGCAAGGAAGTAACCCAGTTAGCCCTCTTTTCTCCTAGCTCTTTTTGCACTAACTAACAAATTGCTACCTTCTCAAGTTAGAAATTGTATTACCTATTTTTCGAAATCCTGCATGGAGGCTCCACTCTGTAATTCATCTTCTGAGCGAGGGTTATGTACTATGCGCAAAGGTGAAAGTGGAGGCAACATCTGGTCTAGGATTTGATAGTCCATCTCTTGACATTCGATCTGAATGTTGGGACAAATTTTATGTCCATGTTGTTGTTCTTCAGAGACAGTGACGGGATAGAAATATCTAAGAAGGTTGCGATCTACACTTTGTTGTATGGGAAGTCATGCATAGAGTCACCAAAGAACTGCGCTCAAATAAAACCACACAGATATGAAGTTCCCAGTGTTGCATTTGAATATCAATCTAACACATCCAACATTTCAAGTCAAGCAATCACGATCTACATTTGAGCAATTTGAATGGATGAACTGCTCTTCACTACCAATCTGCATCCACTATGTTTTTTTCCACAATTGTAATCCATTATTTGATCTTTATTTTCTCTACAAACTAACACCAATGGATCTGCTTCCAGCATAAGAAAAACAGGTTGATCTTACAACATCAATAATGCCTTTATTTTCCTAGTTCACAACCTAGCTGATTATATGTGTATGAACATTGTGGGGAGTTGATAGTGTGATGTGAAACTTATTGTAAGAGCTCATTGGTAGAAATTGCAGGCTTTGGGTCAAATATGTTATTCTCAATTATACAGTGAGGACGTTTTGAAGCAATTAAAACCTGAAAATTTTAGAACTCAATGTTTCTTTGGATACTAGATCCAACAACTAGATAGAAAGGGGAGAAATCAGACTGAATAGTTCCAGAACTGTGATGGAAGTGTGCACTAGTCAATAGATCAAAGTCACATGTAGAGGGATCTCTTGAATTAGATCTATTAGTATTAAAAGTTTAATGATCTCTTTCATGGGAAGGATAGGATATAGTTGAAACTTGAAATCAAGGTTTGAATCCACAGAAAAAGATGAGATCTAAGATCTGGAATGGGAAGGCGGAAACTGGCCTTAACAATGAACATGAAATAACTTTTCAAATCAATTTAACATCATGTAAAATCAAGACTACACATACATAGTATATGCAGCATACAACAATTGTCCATAGATGACAATCTACGAATCTAGTGAGTAATGTTATAATATCCCTGTGGCTATATTGAACTCATCTCAAACATAAAGTTTTAGAATTACCTTAAATTTTCTTGCAACTCCCCACATATGCCTCTCACAAACTGAAATCCACATTGGTAGTGCAAGGATAACATTGTCGTGGCTCTTTAGCTTGATTGAGAAGTGAAATTTACGCATCTCAAAGATTGTGAATCTGGATTTTGTTTTTGTGAGAAACGTCTACCATTGAGCTTGAATTATTCACCATCCCTGGAAAAAACTATCATGGTGACATCAGGACCTTAAGACCAAAGGTTCTCTGATACCAATTGAAAAAATTGAGCATAATAATATGAGGACAAGAATATTGGCAGAAAAGGTCTCAAGCCATAATTCTCAACATTGTATTCATCTTAATGATACAAATATATAATACAATAATGAAACCACCTCAATTTTTCTCACATCAACACCTCATCAGAAGATAAGGTAGGAGGAGACAATATAGGAATCTAGAAACACACTTAGGATAACAACTATATCCTAGTATGTAAAATATACAAAGGTGGTATACTAAGACTTAATGATTGTATATGAGAAAGAGGATAACATTCACATGTGCAAAGACTATAGATGTTTCCACACATGCGAACATAGATTTACAAGAAATCCAATTGAGAAATTGGAGCCCTATGGCATTGCATTGGTAAAAGGAAGGCGTGATTAGGACGTCAGGGCTGATCACAGAATCAGGAAAAAGTAGCATCACTTAAGTGAATAGAAATTATAGTTTTGAGAAATTGTGTTCGAAAATATCTTGACCTGATTGAAAACTTGAGAGGGAGAGACAGGTTTGAATAGAAGGGGGGATCAATTAGGATATCAGTATTAATTCTATAGTTGGGACCCATCCACACCAAGCTAGAGAAAGGGGGATTTGATTCGATTATCAACCCGATTCCTAAATTGGGGGACTAATAGAGTAAAACAAGTTAAAAAAGGCCCAATTTGAGGATCCTTGCCAATCTGGATATCATGAACTCAAAACGTTTGAACCATATAAGGAAACAAATCAAAATATTTGAAGTAATAAATCTCAAGAAAATATTAAATGAAAACTTGACGAGCAAAGCATGAAAACCAAACTAACCTGACTAGTTAAGAGAAAGAAAGAATGAAACAAGGCAATAAAGAACCAAGGTCTATGTCTAACCCAAAAGAGATAAGCATATATTAACTAGTAACAAAAAGTGGGGCCACAAGTTTTGCCCAAAACTTGGAGAAAGGGGGGCGGTTTGAGGGATCAACAAATGGTGACACACTAGGAAAATATGTGAATCTTCAAGTCATTATAATTCAAACATATATTTTAACAAAAATCTAGAAATCTTTTAGAATAAATCATACCTTAGATATCAAACAAGTAGTTCATTTAAGTAATTCCCTCATAAATTGAATCCATAATACCCCAATTATAAAACTTCAATGACTTAACAACTCCTGTTCAAGATTTAAAGTATGAAATGACTTAACAACTCTTATTCAAGATATAAAGTATGAAGTTGATTTCCTTTAGGGCTTCACCTAATGTTCTAGGTAACAATCATAGTCACAATGTTTTTGTTTAAATAGGGTTTAATATTTTAGTAGATAGGTTGTTTCACTTTCTTACAGTGTTTCTTGTAATACCCCAATGTTGAATTCCCATATTAAATAATGTGTTTTGTTAATTTATGAAAGGTCGAAGTGACCAAATAATTAAAAGAGGGCAATGTGCCTAGGAAATGTAATGTTTTGATCATTAATAATAATAAATACATCATTGGATACTAGACGGACAAGGACTAGAGTTATAGGGGGCTATGATTCCACGAGAAAGGGGGCTTAAGGGGCTAAGTATTTTATTATATTTTACTTACCCATAATTGTTTTAATTGAGAGAAGTGGTTACATGAGCTTATTGGGGAAGGCCATGTGGTTCTTGATTTCCAAGTAAATATATAAAACCATCCTTGGGTTGTTTGGGGGTTCACTCATTGTTCATTGTTCATTGTTCATTGTTCACACTCTTCATTATGTTATCTCTCTCCATTCACTCTTTCACCCATTCATATTTTCTCATTCATTTTGATCTTGGCTTAGGAAAGAAAAATGAATTGTTGGAGAGGAGCCATTATTTTGTTGGTTGTAATGAATGCTAGTGTATTTCAACCATGAATTAATTCCTGCATGTCTAATATGTATTGGCATGTTTTAATTTTTTCTCACAGTTGTGAATCCTAAGAGTCCCAGCATGGAAATTATTCACCAAATGCATTGGATCTCTGGAAGGAGTTGGGAAGCATAAGGGACACTCTCTTGGGTTGTGTAGGTTGGAGAGAAGAGAGTTGGTGTACTTTGGATTGTTGTGTGTGTTGAGAATCCTAGGAGAGCTTGAGTGTTGATTGGTTTGGGGAGTTGAGAGACACCCTAGAACCGTCCTTGTGGATTCATATCCCTGGATCAGGGGTGACATTGTTGATGAGACTTGAAACAACAGTGTCTTGGGTGGAACTTCCTTGGTATGAATCCAATTGGTGATTTGTTTCATTAAAGATAAATTCTCCCTGTCATGGTTTCATTTACTTGTATATATATTTCCGTTGTGTATTAATTATAATCTCTGATATTCATGTTTTTAATATGCATGGTTGTTGGTTATTGTTGTGTATGGAATTATATTCATTCATTGTATGTTGTAGCATGAATCTTGATCTCTGCATGTGAATATTTCATGCCTCTTTATTAATTAAAAATTTATCAGAATTCAAAAATCAGTTTAGAAGTGAGTTTTGAAGTAGCATGGCTAGCCTATGGGTGGTTGGGTACATTACAGATTGGTATCAGAGATTTTGGTTCAACTTTGTACTGGTATGGGCCAAAAATTTTGTGAATTTGTCAAATTCTTTGTTGTAGGTTTGTCTGTTACGAATTTGGGGAGAAAACGGAGAAGAACGTAAGTGAAACCCTTAATTTTCATGCAAATTTTGAGTTTAAGTATTCAAAGTAGTTAAAGAAGTGATTTATGGCATTGATCTTCAATTGCAGAGTTAAATTCAGCCTTGGAAGTCAAATTCATGTGTGTTCATAGTGGGTTTGAAGATTCATAGATTGATGACCCAAATTAATTCAACCGCGAGAATCCACAATCAAGATTTAATCATAGAGGTCCAAGAAAGGAGTTCCCAATAGGCCTTCGGGAAGAAGGACTTGGAAAGACTTCGGATCAGGTGTGAGGTCGAGTTCGAAGGGAGGAGTCTGATGATACGAGACTAAATTAGCAAGATATGTCAGATCATATAGATCCATTCTTAGTCATAGATCTCTCAGAAGGATGGATTCGAAAGGTCTAAATTCAGACATGAGTTTGGAGTCCGAAGAAGAGAATCTCGATGGTAGAAGCCTGAAAGAATGAGAGTCGTCAGGTCAATTGAGATCATTCTCATATATCAGATCTCATGGAGATGTTATTTTAGAAAGGTGTTTTCTAAATATCCCATTCAGAAGAGTGTCAATGAATTCAATCTAACTGAGGTAACTAGTGTGCATCTTTAAAGCCCAAAATGATTGTGGTCGTTGATCGGCACAATTATTGACCGTCTGATCTATAGGACAAGAATGTTGGCTTGGAAAGGTCAAGAGCTGAGGAGAATGCCATGTAATTTTCCATGTTATAATTCCATGTCAAAGGACATGTCATCAAGAGTGGGTGAATATGTCAGTGCTACGTAGCGGTCGAGTACAAGTCTTTGGAAGGAGGCTTTCAGAAGGCTTGTTCAATAAGGTTTCCGATGAGAGATTCTAATAGGATATTGAAGCTTAGATTTCAGAAAGTTCAAGGAGCATGTTATGTTGTGTTTCCTATAGAAGTATTCCTATGATATGGGTCTGATAGTGTTTCGGACTGCAAATTTCGAAGGAACCTGTGTACCCATCAATTGGAGTTTTCGATGAGATGAATCTGATAGTGTTTTGGACTACGGATTTTGGAGGGATTCGTGTAACCAACAATTTAAGGTTTCTGATGGGAATAGGTTCAGAAGAAGATCAACATTCCAAATATCTTCTGATTTGAGATCGACAGTGCAGATTTCCACATAGGAAAAACTACCCATTAGTTTAAAAAAAAAAACTGGAGCCATTTTCGTATTTTGGCCATAATTGGAGCATATTAAGTCAGATTGGGATGAAATTCATGTGTTTTTTCCATGGAGAGGAGTTATACAAAATTTCCAAAGAGGATCATTGTCCGTATCTACTTGGATTTGTCATAAATTGCAAAATAGTGGTTTTTAAAGATATGGGTCCAGATCATTAGTAGAGGTCCAGATTAAGTTGAAATTCATTTAGAGTGTCCAAAAAGTAGAAACATAAATAACCCATGAGGTAACTGAATAAATCCTAAGGGGATCGAAATGGAGATGCTAAAATAGGCCAAAATCCATTATTCTTGGCCACTTTTGGGGGATTTTAAAGATTTTCGGAGGAGGAAAAGTGACCCAAGATCACAAAACTGAAAAATTGTACTTACTCGACATTTTATACAATCGTCATAAAAAAAATTGGTTTTGTGAAAATTTTCCAGAAATGCACAACTTGAGAGATATCCATTTTTGCCAAAAATTCCAAGTCTAGAAAAAGAGGTGAAAAAGGAAAAATGATCATTTCCATATTGTTGCAGTTTTTTACTGAAGCATCAAATTGCAAATATGAAAGTTTCTATAAATTTCTTGTTATTTCAATTATATATTCCTCATATAAAATTTTCTCTAGTTCCTAACATATTTTCTTTTGTTGTTGACTGAAATTGGCATTTCAATAAAATTTCACCAAAAGAGAAAATGCACAAATGGGGTGAAAGTGGCTTTTTCAGGAAGCCATAACTTTCAGCTCAGAAATCGGATCGGGGAAAGAGTATAGTCATTGGAAATTTGATTCTGAGGAGAATGACCTGGAATTGTTATAATTTGGAGAATTGTGATATAAATATTCAAAAATTGAGCAGAAAAAAAAGACCTGTAGCATTAATTGACATTTTTTTATGATATGCATATTTCTAACAAAAATGGTTGCTTACACATTTTGCAGAACTAAGGGGTGTAAAAACATATCAGCTCAGTATAAGAATGCATATTCGAGAAATGGAAGAAGGAGAGGAGTCCTTCAGTCATGATAAAGAGGCCAAAGGACAAAATATTAGTGTTGGTAATGCAGAGACAGAATCAAATGGACACAAGGGCAGAGGGGAGCAAGAAAAATTAATAAATACTGTGAGAAACCTAAGAATAGAAGTATAGAGATAAAAAGTAGACAATGAGAGGTTGATAAGAGAACAAAATTAGATAAATGCTAAAGTGATGAAAAACTTGAATCAATTGTAGAGGCAAACAAAGAATGGATCAAACTCAAGACAGGAGGAAGAGGGAAGATAGCATGAAAGAAGAGATAACTACAGAAGGGATGGTTATTCGAGAAGTGCTAGCAAAACTCATAGACACCACTCACCTCCTTACTCAACAAGGAAATTTTATGCATCTGAAGATTCCATAAGTAGTTCGGAGGTGTCTCATGTTAGGCACCAAAGAAGAAGACATGAATTGGACAGTTTGCAAGGAGAATAGAGGAAGCTTAAGCCACCATCCTTTGATGGTGAAAGAGAAAGGGAAGATGATGTTGCAGCATGGTTTTTTGGACTCAAGAGGTATTTTCAATTGAATAACTACTCATCAAACCTAGAAGCTAGAATTTCCACTTACAATCTACATGGAAAATATGTTATGTGGTGAGATCAACTTAAGCAATTTGAGCACATAAATGAGAGCGCGGTCAAATGGAAGCAATTCAAGAAATATTTTCAAAAGGATTACCTTTCAGAGCACTTTTATGACAAGAAAATGTAGGATTTATTTGAACTCGGGTTGGGAAGCATGACCATGGAAAAGTATGAAAAGAAGTTTTTGGGACTACTAAAGTATGTGGGATTTATAAATGATGAGAAGGTGAAAATACAAAGGTTTTTTAGTGGACTGCCTTCATTTTATAAAGAGAATATTCAGTATGATGAGCCTGGGACTTTGACTGAGACCATCAAGAAGGCTAAGTACCTGTATGAGCAAGTAAAAGGCAGAGAGTCTTTGCAGAAATCGTGGAAGGATAAGAATAAAGAGAATTTTAACCAGAGAAAAAAAGGATTCAAACCTCCTTTCAATAGAAATATCCCAAATAAAAATCAGCGAGACTAGCCTACTAAGGATGAATCCAAGAGAGAATAATCCTTGGGAAAAAGGGGAAGACACCAATCCAATGTTAGGGATGCAAAGAACATCACATGTACAAGGATTTTCCTCATAGAAAAGACAAAGTGAAGACCATGCACAACATCCAAGAGGCTACAACAGTAGAAGACATGGGAAGAATATATGCATCCTTAGAAGATTGACAAGCAGAGTACCAATCCAATATGATCGAGGTGGAAGGTAAAATCATTAATCAACATGTTTTTATTTTAATTGATTCAGGAGCAAGCCATTGTTACATTGATCCTAAAATAGTGAATATATTACATTTCGAGAAAAGTAATCTTGAAAAATCAAGTTTGGTTCAGCTAGCCATTGGAACCAAAAGAAGGATAAATGAGATGGTCAGAGCTTGTTTCATAAGTCTTAACAGAGTGAATACTAATGTTGATCTAAAAATTATACCATTGGGATATTATGATATTATAATTGGAATGGATTGGTTGGAAAAGCATCATGTTGTCCTAGATTGTCATAACAAGACATTTACATGTCTTGATGAAGAAGGAAAACAAAGCATTGTGAAAGGAATCCCAAGACCCATTTCTATAAGGGATATACTAGCCTTACAACTGAAGAGATGTTTTAGGAAAGGATGTCAATTGTATGCAGCCCATGTGGAGGAGCCAAAAAAGACAAAAGGGATAAGCCTTGAATATTTTTATGTACTGCAATAAGGTGGCTTACATCCTAGCTCATCAAGATCTGCATTATCCATGGCCCACCTGGGCCCATGAAATTATGGACTCTCAATGGGTGAGACCTCCTCCTCTTCTACCATCTATAAATTATACCTGTGCCTGTATCTAAATATATCCTCGGACCAATGCCCTGTATCTATATTCCAAGAAATAACATGGTTTCAACCAAAGAGAGAGATAAATTTCTCTATTGATTTAGTACCAGAATTTTCCCCAGTATCGAAAACACCTTGCAGAATGAGTACACCATAATTAAAGGAATTGCAAATGCAGCTGGAAGAATTGTTGAAGAAAGGGTACATACATCCAAGGGTTTCACCTTGGGGAGCACCAATACTCCTTGTCAGAAAGAAGGATGGAACATTGAGGTTGTGTATTGACTTTAGAAAGATGAAGAAATCCACTGTGAAGAACAAATACTCTCTACCCAGAATTGATGACCTCTTTGATCAGCTAAGAGGGGAAAAGATATTTTCAAAGATATACTTGAGATTAAGATATCATCATGTAAGAATCAAGGAAGAAGACACCAATAAGATAGCCTTTAGAACCAGGTATGGGAATTATGAATTTGTAGTGGTGCCATTTGGGTTGACCAATGCACCAACTGTCTTTATGTGCTTAATGAATGACATATTCAGAAATTATTTTGATAATCGTGTCATAGTATTCTTGGATGACACATTTATCTATTCTAAGTTAGAGGAAGAGCATGAACATCACACAATATTGGTATTGCAAGTGATAAGGGAACATAATTTGTATGCCAAGCTTAGTAAGTGTTATTTTTACCAAGAATAGATCCATTACTTGAGACACGTTATTTCAGAACAAGGTATAGCAGTGGATCCAGAGAAGATTGAAGTCATTAGAGGATGGCCAACACCCATGAATGTTTTAGAAATCATATATTTTATGGGATTATATGGTTACTAAAGAATATTTATAGGAGGGTTCTCTAAGATTATTCATCCCATCACTTCTTTGCAAAATAAGGGAATTAAATTTGAATGGACAACTAAGTGTGACAATAACTTTAATTTGTTGAAAGAATTACTTACTAGTGAACTTATTTTAAAGATTGCTGACGCAAATGAAATTTGTGTGGTATATACAGATGCATGCAAGGAAGGACTTGGTGGAGTCCTCACTCAAAATAGACATGTCATTAGTTATGAGTCCATAAATATTAAAGAACATGAGAGGAACTATGCCACACATGACTTGGAACGTGCTTCCATTGTTCATGCATTGAATATGTGGAGGCACTATCTCATGAGAAAGAGATTTGAATTAAGAATGGACCATAGTGGTCTGAAATATTTTTTTGTGTTAACTTTTCAAAACCCCAACTCAGTTTCAGTCTCGCTGATTTTTCAGCCAAATTTAAATGCCAAACTCAGTTTCAACACTGTTTCAGCATATGTTACAGCCCTGTGTTTTAGCATATACTCACAGCGGTGTTTCAGCATATGACTCAGCACTGTGTTTCAGCATCTGTTACAGCACTGTGTTTCAACATCTATTACAGCACTGTGTTTCAGCATCTGTTACAGCACTGTGTTTCAGCATCTGTTACAGCACTGTGTTTCAGCATCTGCTCACAGCGGTGTTTCAGCATATGACTCAGCACTGTGTTTCAGCATATACTCACAGCGGTGTTTCAGCATATGACTTAGCACTGTGTTTCAGCATATGACTTAGCACTGTGTTTCAGCATATAAAAACTTAACAGAAATAAATTTCAGAACTGAAACATGAGGATTCTGAACATCGTTTTCAATGCAGAAATAAAATATCAGCAATATGCAAAACTCAGAAAACATAGACACAAAGATATTTGGTCTAACTTCGACCCTGGAAAAACCCACAAGGGGAAAACCAGTTAGAGAGGGCTTTGTATTATTTATGAGCTTCTGAGAAATTCTTTTATAGCATATTCATCTTCAGATATTTACACATACTTATCTGGACATTCCTGTAGCTTTGCTCCTCAATTTCTGAACCAGAAATTCGTACAACTGTACGGTAATTAATGTTGTACGGACTGTCACGAAATTCGTGTCAAAACTCTGCTAAGATTCAATTTCTGTGCCACACAATGTTATTCGGCAGCCTTGGAATGCATGCCAATACTCCTAGAAATTGCAGCTGCTGTCTCTTTTCTTCAGCTCGACCTCTCTCTTGCTCTCTCTTGTTCTCTCAACAAGAATGCTTGAGCTCCTCTTTTTCTCTCAACAAGAATGCTTCAACTTCCTCTTGCTCTTGGCATCTCACCAAGAGTCTCTTGGCCTCTCACCAAGATTTCTTCTGGTTCTTACCCAAGAATGGGTGCGTCCACTTGCCTTAATCAACCTCATGAGGGAAGGTGAGGAGTTTTCTAATCTAACGGCTAAGATTAGATTAGATGGGTGGCTGAGATTTGGTGTCTCTTCACTCACCCTCACTTTAATCATAAAGTTATCTTTTAATTTTCATCTCACAAATTAATTTGACTAAGACCCACATTCGGCAATT
>JASDQU010586810.1:28631-39934 GCA_032191745.1 Picea mariana | reverse complement strand
AAATATCTTGACTTGATTGAAAACTTGAGAGGGAGAGACAGGTTTGAATAGAAGGAGGGATCAATTAGGATATCAGTATTGATTCTATAGTTGGGACCCATCCACACCAAGCTAGAGAAAGGGGGATTTAATTTGATTATCAACCCGATTCCTAAATTGGGGAACTAATAGAGTAAAACAAGTTAAAAAAAGGACCAATTTGAGG
Organism: Picea mariana; assembly: GCA_032191745.1. Taxonomy (NCBI): domain Eukaryota; kingdom Viridiplantae; phylum Streptophyta; class Pinopsida; order Pinales; family Pinaceae; genus Picea; species Picea mariana. The sequence goes on along the minus strand of JASDQU010586810.1, from coordinate 39,729 downwards.
ATCCCTGCCAATCTGGATATCATGAACTAAAAAAATTTGAACCATATAAGGAAACAAATCAAAATATTTGAAGTAATAAATATCAAGAAAATATTAAATGAAAACTTGACGAGCGAAGCATGAAAACCAAACTAGCCTAGCTAGTTAAGAGAAATAAAGAATGAAACAAGGCAATAAAGAGCCAAGGTCTATGTCTAACCCAAAAGAAAGAAGCATATATTAACTAGTAACAAAAAGTGGGGCCACAAGTTTTTCCCAAAACTTGGGGAAAGGGGGGGAGTTTGAGGGCTCAACAAATGGTGACACACTAGGAAAATATGTGAATCTTCAAGTCATTATAATTCAAACATATATTTTAACAAAAATCTTGAAATATTTTAGAATAAATCATACCTTAGATATCAAACAAGTAGTTCATTTAAGTAATTCCCTCGTAAATTGAATCCATAATACCCCAATTATAAAACTTCAATGACTTAACAACTCTTATTCAAGATATAAAGTATGAAATGACTTAACAACTCTTATTCCAGATATAAAGTATGAAGTTGATTTCCTTTAGGGCTTCACCTAATGTTCTAGGTAACAATCATAGTCACAATGTTTTTGTTTAAATAGGGTTTAATATTTTAGGTTGTTTCACTTTCTTACAGTGTTTCTTGTAATACCCCAATGTTGAATTCCCATATTAAATAATGTGTTTTGTTAATTTATGAAAGGTCGAAGTGCCCAGAAAATTAAAAGAGGGCAGTGTGCCTAGGAAATGTAATGTTTTGATCATTAATAATAATAAATACATTATTGGATACTAGACGGAAAAGGACTAGAGTTATAGGGGGCTATGATTCCACGAGAGAGGGGGCTTAAGGGGCTAAGTCTTTTATTATATTTTATTTACCCATAATTGTTTTAATTGAGAGAAGTGGTTACATGAGCTTATTGGGGAAGGTCATGTGGTCTTTTATTTTACATGAGCTTATTGTGGGATGGTCATGTGGTCATGTGGCTGGAGAGAAGAGAGTTGGTGTACTTTGGATTGTTGTGTGTGTTGAGAAGCCTAGGAAAGCTTGAGTGTTGATTGGTTTCGGGAGCTAAGAGACACCCTAGAACCGTCCTTGTGGATTCATATCCCTGGATCAGGGGTGACATTGTTGATGAGACTTGAAACAATAGTGTCTTGGGTGGAACTTCCTTGGTATGAATCCAGTTGGTGATTCATTTCATTAAAGATAAATTCTCCCTGTCATGGTTTCATTTACTTGTATATTTATTTTCATTGTGTATTAATTATAATCTCTGAGATTCATGTTTTTAATATGCATGGTTGTTGGTTATTGTTGTGTATGGAATTATATTCATTCATTTTATGTTGTAGCATGAATCTTGATCTATGCATGTGAATCTTTCATGCCTCTTTATTAATTAAAAAATTATCAGAATTCGAAAATCAGTTTAGAAGTGAGTTTTGAAGTAGCATGGATAGCCTATGGGTGGTTGGGTACATTACAGATTGGTATCAGAGATTTTGGTTCAACATTGTATTGGTATTGGCCAGAACTTTTGCAAATTTGTCAAATTCTTTGTTGTAGATTTTCCTATTACAAATTTGGGGAGAAAACGGAGAAGAACGTAAGTGAAACCCTTAATTTTCATGCAAATTTTAAGTTTCAATATTCAAAGTAGTTAAAGAAGTGATTTATGGCATTGATCTGTAATTGCAGAGTTAAATTCGGCCTTGCAAGTCAAATTCATGTGTGTTCATAGCGGGTTTGAAGATTCATAGATTGATGACCCAAATTAATTCAACCGTGAGAATCCACAATCAAGATTTAATCATAGAGGTCTGAGAAAGGAGTTCCCAACAGGCCTTCGGGAAGAAGGACTTGGAAAGACTTCAGATCAGATGTGAGGTTGAGTTCTAAGGGAGGATTTCGATGATACAAGACTAAATTAACAAGATATGTCAGATCAGACAGATCCATTCTTAGTCATCGATCTCTCGGAAGGATGGATTTGGAAGGTCTAAATTCGGGCATGAGTTTGGAGTCCGAAGAAGAGAATCTCGATGGTAGAATCCTGAAAGAATGAGAGTCGTCAGATCATTCGAGATCAGTCTCATCTGTCAGATCTCGTGGAGATGTTATTTTAGAAAGGTGTTTTTGAAATATCTCATTCAAAAGAGTGTCGATGAATTCAATCTAACCGAGGTAACTAGTGTGCATCTTTAAATCCCAAAATGATTGTGGTCGGTGATCGGAACAATTATTGACCATCTGATCTATAGGACAAGAATGTTGGCTTGGAAAGGTCAAGAGATGAGGAGAATGCCACATAATTTTCCACGTTATAATTCCATGTCAAAGGACATGTCATCAAGAGTGGGTGAATATGTCAGTGCTACGCTTTGGAAGGAGGCTTTCAGAAGGCTTGTGTAGTAAGGTTTCCAATGAGAGATTCTGATAGGATATTGAAGCTCGGAGTTCAGAAAGGTTGAGGAGCATGTTATTTTGTGTTTCCTAAATAATTATTCCTATGATATGGGTCTGATAGTGTTTCGGACTATAGATTTCGGAGGAATTTGTGTACCCGTCAATTGGAGTTTCTGATGAGATGAATCTGATAGTGTTTTGGACTGCGGATTTTGGAGGGATTCGTGTAGCCAACAATTTAATGTTTTCGATGGGAAAAGGTTTTGAAGAAGATCAACGTTCCAAATATCTTCTAATTTGAGATCGACAGTGTAGATCTCCACATAGGAAAAACTACGCATTAGTTTAAAAAAAAAAAACAATCTGGAGCCATTTTCGTAATGTGGCCATAACTGGAGCATATTAAGTCAGATTGGGATGAAAGTCATGTGTTTTTTCCATGGAGATGAGTTATACAAAATTTCCAAAGAGGGTCATTGTCCATATCTGCTTGGATTTGTCATAAATTGCAAAATAGTGGTTTTTAAAGATATGGGTCTAGATCATTAGCAAAGGTCCAGATTAAGTTGAAATTCATTGAGAGTGTCCAAAAAGTAGAAACAGAAATAACCCAAGAGGTAACTGAATAAATCCTAAGGGGATCAAAATGGATATGCTAAAATAGGCCAAAATCCATTATTCTTGGCCACTTTTGGGGGATTTTAAAGATTTTCGGAGGAGGAAAAGTGACCCAAGATCACAAAACTGAAAAATTGTATTTACTCGACATTTTATACAATCGTCATAAAAAAATTTGGTTTTGTGAAAAATTTTCAGAAATGCACAACTTGAGAGATATCCATTTTTGCCAAAAATTCAAAGTCTAGAAAAAGAGATGAAAAAGGGAAAAATGGTCATTTCCATATTGTTGCAATCTTTTACTAAAGCATCAAATTGCAAATATGAAAGTTTTTATAAATTTCTTGTTATTTCAATTATATATTCCTCATATAAAATTTTCTCTAGTTCCTGACATATTTTCTTCTACAGTTGACTGAAGTTGGCATTTCAATAAAATTTCACCAAAAGAGAAAATGCACAAATGGGATGAAAGTGGCTTTTTCAAGAAGCCATAACTTCCAGCTCAGAAATCAGATTGGGTAAAGAGTATAGTCGTTGGAAATTTGATTCTGAGGAGAATGACCTGGAATTGTTATAATTTGGAGAATTGTGATATAAATATTAAAAAATTGAGCAGAAAAAAAATACCTATAGGATTAATTGACAAATTTTTATGATATGCATATTTCTAACAAAAATGGTTGCTTACACAGTTTGCAAAACTAAGGAGTGTAAAAACATATCAGCTCAGTATAAGAATGCATATTCGAGAAATGAAAGAAGGAGAGGGGTCCTTCAGTCATGATAAAGAGGCCAAAGGAGAAAATATCAGTGTTGGTAATGCAGAGACAGAATCAAATGGACACAAGGGTAGAGGGGAGCAAGAAAAAATAATAAAGACTATGAGAAACCTAAGAATAGAAGTACAGAGATAAAAAGTAGACAATGAGAGGCTGATAAGAGAACAAAATTAGATAAATGCTAAAGTGATGCAAAGCTTAAATCACTTGCAGAGGCAAACAAAGAATGGATCAAACTCAAGATAGGAGGAAGAGGGAAGATAACATGAAAGAAGAGATAACTACTGAAGGGATGGTTATTTGAGAAGTGCTAGAAGAACTCATAGACACCACTCACCTCCTTACTCAACAGGGAAATTTTATGCATTTGAAGATTCCATAAGTAGTTCGGAGGTGTCTCATGTTAGGCACCAAAGAAGAAGACATGAATTGGACAGTTTTCAAGGAGAATAGAGGAAGCTTAAGCCACCATCCTTTGATGGTGAAAGAGAAAGGGAAGATGATGTTGCAACATGGTTTCTTGGACTCAAGAGGTATTTTGAATTGAATAACTACTCATCAAACCTAGAAGCTAGAATTTCCACTTATAATCTACATGGAAAATATGTTATGTGGTGAGATCAACTTAAGCAATTTAAGCACATAAATGAGAGCAGGGTCACTTGGAAGCAATTCAAGAAATATTTTCAGAAGGAGTACCTTGCAGAGCACTTCTATGACAAGAAAATGTAGGATTTCTTTGAACTCGGGTTGGGAAGCATGACCATGGAAAAGTATGAAAAGAAGTTCTTGGGACTACTAAAGTATGTGGGATTTATAAATGATGAGAAGGTGAAAATACAAATGTTTTTTAGTGGACTGCTTTCATTTTATAAAGAAAATATTCAGTATGATGAGCCTGGGACTTTGACTGAGACCATCAAGAAGGCTAAGTACCTGTATGAGCAAGTAAAAGGTAGAGAGTCTTTGCAGAAATCGTGGAAGGATAAGAATAAAGAGAAGTTTAACCAGAGAAAAAAAGGATTCAAACGTCCTTTCAATAGAAATATCCCAAATAAAAATCAGCGAGACCAACCTACTAAGGATGAATCCAAGAGAGAATAATCCTTGGGAAAAGGGGAAGACACCAATCCAATGTTAGGGATGCAAAGAACATCACATGTACAAGGATTTCCCTCACAGAAAAGACAAAGTGAAGACCATGCACAACATCCAAGAGGCTACAACAGTAGAAGACATGGGAAGAATATATGCATCCTTAGAAGATTGAAAAGCAGAGTACCAATCCAATATGATCAAGGTGGAAGGTAAAATCAGTAATCAACATGTTTTTATTTTAATTGATTCAAGAGAAAGCCATTGTTACATTGATCCTAAAATAGTGGATATATTACATTTTGAGAAAAGTAATCTTGAAAAATCAAGTTTGGTTCAGCTAGCCATTGGAACCAAAAGAAGGATAAATGAGATGGTCAGAGGTTGTTTCATAAGTCTTAACAGAGTGAATACTAATGTTGATCTAAAAATTATACCATTGGGATATTATGATATTATAATTGGAATGGATTGGTTGGACAAGCATCATATTGTCCTAGATTGTCATAACAAGACATTTACATGTCTTGATGAAGAAGGAAAACAAAGCATTGTGAAAGGAATTCTAAGACCCATTTCTATAAGGGATATATTAGCCTTACAACTGAAGAGATGTTTTAGGAAAGGATGTCAATTGTTTGCAGCCCACGTGGAGGAGCCAAAAAAGACAAAAGGGATAAGCCTTGAATATTTTTATGTACTGCAATATTTTGAAGATGTATTCCAAGAAATACCATGGTTGCAACCAAAGAGGGAGATAAATTTCACTATTGATTTAGTACCAAAATTTTCCTCAGTATCAAAAACACCCTGCAGAATGAGTACACCATAATTAAAGGAATTGCAAATGCAGCTGGAAGAATTGTTGAATAAAGGGTACATACATCCAAGTGTTTCACCTTGGGGAGCACCAATACTCCTTGTCATAAAGAAGGATGGAAAATTGAGGTTGTGTATTGACTTTAGAAAGATGAATAAAGCCATTGTGAAGAACAAATACCCTCTACCTAGAAGTGATGACCTCTTTGATCAGCTAAGAGGGGAAAAGATATTTTCAAATATATACTTGAGATTAGGATATCATCAGGTAAGAATCAAGGAAGAAGACACCAATAAGACAACTTTTAGAACCAGGTATGGGCATTATGAATTTGTAGTGGTGCCATTTGGGTTGACCAATGCACCAACTGTCTTTATGTGCTTAATGAATGACATATTCAGAAATTATTTGGATAATTGTGTCATAGTATTCTTGGATGACACACTTATCTATTCTAAGTTAGAGGAAGAGCATGACCATCACTCGATATTGGTATTGCAAGTGATAAGGGAACATCATTTGTATGCCAAGCTTAGTAAGTGTTATTTTTACCAAGAACAGATCCATTACTTGAGATACATTATTTTAGAACAAGGTATAGTAGTGGATCCAGAGAAGATTGAAGTCATTAGAGGATGGCCGGCACCCATGAATGTTTTAGAAATCATATATTTTATGGGATTATATGGTTACTAAAGAAGATTTATAGGAGGGTTCTCTAATATTTCTCATCCCATCACTTCTTTGTAAAATAAGGGAATTAAATTTGAATGGACAACTAAGTGTGATGAGAACTTTAATTTGTTGAAAGAATTACTTACTAGTGAACTTATTTTAAAGATTGTTGACCCAGATTAAATTTGTGTGGTATGTAGAAATGCATGCAAGGACTTGGTGTAGTCCTCACTCAAAATTGACATGTCATTAGTTATGAGTCTAGAAATATTAAAGAACATGAGAGGAACTATGCCACACATGACTTAGAACTTGCTTCCATTGTTCATGCATTGAATATGTGGAGGCACTATCTCATGAGAAAGAGATTTGAATTAAGAATAGACCATAGTGGTCTGAAATATCTTTTTGAACAACCAACTTTGAATGCCAGGAAAACGAGATGGTTGGAATTTTTAAGTGGGTACGATTTTGACATCAATCATATCAAAAGAAAAGAAAATAAGGTTGTTGATGCACTCAGTAGAACAATAAATCTCATGCATGCTACATCCATTAGTATGCATCAGTTAGATTTAAAGAGAAGAATTTTGGATGTTGTTGTTACAAATCAGCATTACCTACAAATAAAAGAAAGCTTAAAACAAAAAATATATAGAAGAAAATTAAAGAATATGAGATGAGGGAAGATGGATTACTTATGAATAAAAATAGAATTTATATTCCTACTTCAAATTTTTGGAGGTGATTGTTTAAAGGATTTGGTACAAATCTGAACTTTAGCACAACATACCATCCACAATTAGATGGGAAGACAGAGAGAGTCAACCAAGTAATTGAAGACATGTTGAGAATGTATGTGATGGATAAGCCATATAAGTGGGAAGATTACTTGCACTTGGTTTAGTTTTACTATAATAATGGGTATCAAACTTCATTGAAAATGAGCCCATTTGAATCTTTGTATGGTAGGAAGTGAAATACTCCAGTGATTTGGGACAACCCATCAGACAAAGTAGTACTTGGGCCAAAATTACTCAAGGATATGGAAGACCAGACAGTTAGAATTAAGAAGAATTTAAAGGTAGCTCAAGATAAGAAAAAAATTTATGCAGATAAGAACAAGACAACTAGAGAATTTAAAGTGGGGGAGCATCTTCTTTTGAAAGTGAAGCCCAAGAAGAGTGCATTGAAGTTGGGTAGTTGTACAAAGCTAGCAACCAGATTTTGTGGTCCATTTAAGAGATTGGACATAATAGAGGCAATTTCATACATGATTGCATTGCATGCTTCCATGAATGTGCATAATATATTTCATGTCTCTTTGCTGAAAAAATATGTACATGATCCTAACCATGTTATTGATTGGCATATAATTCAGGTAGATCCAAAGGGAGACTTTCAGGTCCAGTCAGTGCACATATTGGATAGAAAAGTCAAAATGCTCTGGAATCGAGTTATAGAGATGGTAAAAGTTCAGTGGACTTGTTACAGTCCTAAATATGCTACTTGGGAGAATGAATATGCCATGCAGGTAGAGTACCCACAATTTTTTGAATAATCTTGAAATTTTATTTTTTTGTTTTGTATATGCACTGAGGACAGTGAAAAAATAAGGGGGAGGGGAATGTTATACCATAGTTTTGAATCCCCATATTAAATAATGTGTTTTGTTAATTTATGAAAGGCCAGAGTGCCCAAACAATTAAAAGAGGGCATCGTGCCTAGGAAATTTAATGTTTTGATCATTAATAATAATAAATACATTGTTGTTTACTAGACAGACAAGGACTAGAGTTATAGGGGTCTATGATTCCATGAGAGAGGGGTATTAAGGGGATAATTATTTTGTTATATTTTATTCACCCATAATTGTTTTAAATGAGAGAAGTGGTTACGTGAGCTTCTTGGGGACGGCCATGTGGTTCTTGATTTCCAAGTAAATATATAAACCCATCCTTGGGTTGTTTGGGGGTTCACTCATTGTTCATTGTTCATTGTTCACACTCTTCATTTTGTTCTCTCTCTCCATTCACTTTTTCACCCATTCATCTTTCCTCATTCATTTTGATCTTGGCTTGAGAAAGAAAAATGAAATGTTGGAGAGGAGCCATTGTTTTGTTGGCTATAATGATTGTTGGTGTATTCTAGCCATGAATTAATTCTTGCATGTATGAGATGTATTTCCATGTGTTAATTTTTTCTCACAGTTGTGAATCTTGAGAGTCCCAACATGGATATTCTTGACCAGATGCACTAGATCCCTAGAAGGAGGTCGGTAGCTTGAGGGACTGTGTGGTAGAGAAGGGGGTCCATTATATTGGGTTGTGAAGGTTGGAGAGAAGAGATTTGGTGTGCTTTGGATTTTTGTGTGTGTTGATAATCCTGGGAGAGATTGAGTGTTCACTGGTTTGGGGAGCTGAGAGACACCCTGGAACCGTCCTTGTGGATTCATAGCCATGGCTCAGGGGTGAAATTGTTGTTGAGACTTGGAACAAAAGTGTCTATGGTTGGGTGGAATGTCCTTGGTCTGCAACCATTTCGTGATTTGTTTCATTAAAGATAAGTTCTCCCTATCATGGCTTCATTTACATGTATACTTATTTTCTTTGTGTATTAATTATAATATCTGATATTCATGTTTTTAATATGCATGCTTGATGGGTTTTTTTTGTATGGAATTATATTCATCCATTTTATGTTGTAGCGTGAATCTTGATCTCTACATGTGAATCTTTCATGCCTCTTTGTTAATTAAAAATTTATTAGAATTTGAAAACCAGTTCATAAGTGAGTTTTGAAGTAGTGTGGCCAGCTTGTGGGTGGTTGGGTAAATTAAATTTCTCCATTGATCATGGATGTCCATAGCCTTAGTGGAGTCACATCAACATCATAGACCTTTATCTACTATGAGCGAGTGCACATATCCCGAATGGAGTTGTCTACATGTCCACTTTATAAGTAACTTCCTTTCCCAATCATTTTGTTTTATAATGGATGGGGGAATCAATGGTTTTTACATGCTTATGGGGATAACTTTTTGTTATTGGGAAAGGATTGACTATGAATAAATAATAATATGCCCCAAAATATTTTAAACCCTAAATGTATGATTAAAAACCTTTCACATGGTGTGTTCCTTTAATGTGAATTAATGATATCTTCAAATTGGTTGAATCGCCACTTAATCGAATTTCAAGATATTTTGAAGTTCATCTATTTGGGTAGGTCCAAATTCCACCATTTTTTTAACTTTTAGGTAGCATGGAAAATTTATTCATAGATTCTTTGTTCTAGTACATGACCAAGAAGTAAAATGAAAGATTTGAAATATTAACAAGTATGTGTGCTTTTACAAAGCCCTGCCATTAACCAAATAGGAAAAATTCAAATAGATCGATCAAGCAATTAATCCATGTGAGGTGAAAATAATCATATAAAGTAATTGTAAGTTGAAACCTAAAATAAATGTAAATTACTGACACAAATTTTGGAAGTAGCTTTGTGGCCTTTTAGGATCAACCAAAGGAAATTCATTAAGAGAACAAAACTCGAATCAAATAAAACCTTTACTCTAATAAGTAGAAAATAAGAAAAAAGGAAAAAAAAAAACTTATTTTACCGCCTAACCTAAACTTACTATTGGCATATGTAAGTTAGGTAAAATCATAATGCCAATGAAGCGAGCCAAGGATTTTGAAACCTAAAGGAAAATTAGATATTTTCATAGCTTTGAATGGTTGATATGTTTCGTCATGAAAGATTGAAAGAATTGCAATATTAGGGAAGTAATTAATAGCAAGGAATAATAGACACTTACCACTTTGTGGAAACGGTTAATAAAAATATGAATCCAACCAAGTTACAATGATTCACTTGAATTGATTATGATCAATATAAAAATATTCAAAAATAATCCTTAGGTGAGTGGAATCCGTGCTCATGATGATTAATTTGAGGTTCTGAAATGATGCTTGGTGAAAGTGATTCTTTATCTATGTCATTATCTCCTTTGTTATGCACAATGATGAGCTATAAATTTGTTGTTGCTTCTTCTTGAAAATATAAAAAAAAATTGTGTGAAGCATGATATACTCCCCTTGTAACCAACATCTACTCCGGGTGATTGATAATCCCAACCTGCATATGGTCAATGAATAATCTAACCATACACAAGTTCACTTCTAACAAAGAAATGTCATCATACAATATAGGGATATCATAAACCCTTTTAATCCATTTGGCTCTAGGACCTTAGATTATGGATTGTATCTAAACAAAGGATTTTTTTTCAGATGATCTAACTCCACGAGTGTTTCTTTTACAAACTAAAATTTGAGAATTTTCCTTCTCTCCTTCTAAACAAATTTCTAATTGGTGATCCTGAATTGAAATATTCTGGAAAAAATATATCTTCAATATTTACACTCTAACCCACTTTCACTTTGTGTTTCATTTCCAAAATCAAAATATAAAGAGATAGTTGTAGAATAATCTTTTAGATCTTCCTTTAGATGAGAATTATCAAACATACATGTGTTGAAAGCATCAAAATCAAATAATGGGTCATTATCCTCATCAAAATTGTATGTACAATCAACAACATATTTAATTTCCTCATGATCCTTGAGACTATCAGCTTATATAGATTCAACAAGAATTCCTTTAGCTATCCCACA
>JASDQU010586810.1:14096-28531 GCA_032191745.1 Picea mariana | reverse complement strand
TACTTCCTAGGGTTGGTTCCCTAAAACAAGGGAGTTTGTGCTTCCTAGGGTTGAAGCCCTGAACAAGGAGATTGGTGTCTCCCAATAATTATTGTAACTTGTATTATTGTATTGATTTTATATTCAAGTTTACTATTGTTGATCAATTGTTGTTAATAAGTTAAAATTATTAAAATTTTAAATAATTAACCATTATGATTCACCCCCCCAACTCTCAGTATTGACCAATTTTTGAACAAGGCATTCATTTGCACTCAGGACTTAGGGAGAGAGCCTAGAAAGGTAGAGCTCAAGTTTTGGACTATGGATTTTGTGTCCCTATGTATCCCTGCCACTGCATTTTAATCATGACTATTTTTTTCTTTTCATTTATTTATTGTCGCTAGTTGAAACAACCTCTAGGCATTCATCTCCTTATTCCCATAATAGAATTAGGTATAATCCCTTTTGGGGGTACATGTTATGGAAAAGGTTTTGTCATTGATGTCAAATTGGGCATGGTGTTGTCCTTGATGTTGTCGATGTGCAGTATGCTCAAAAATATATATACCATTGGTATCAATATCAAGAAGACAATACGAAGACTTTGTGTTAATAACGATGAAGGATATACAGAAGAAATTCAAGGACACATAGAAAGGAAGAAAAATATGTTCAGATTAATGATGAGGAAGAACGAGGAATCTTAGAGAGTGCATGACCTAGAGTCAAAGTCGTAGGGAGCAAAAATTTTGATCATGCAAGAAATAGCAAGGAAAAATCCCATCTTCATATATTCCACATTCTTTGGGAAAATCATATTTGAAGGGTTTATATTGAGCAATATCGTTTACGCCATTTTAAAGTGAACAGAGGAGCTACAAAACCTTGTTTGCAAAGTAACCTTTTAGTATGAAGAACAATTGACACAGAGATAGTTAAATCCTAATCGTTGATTCTCTACGATCAATAGCCAAGACAAAATGTTTGAGGCCTATGGTGGGAACTCAAAAATGACTAAGTACCAAGACATTGTGAAGCGACAGAGAATCTGAAGTATGTGCGAAGAAATTCAATAGTCCCGCAGCCCCGCGATGAAATCTTGGAAAAATGGTTAAGTATCAAGAATATGCCGAATGGTTGATGTCTCTAGAAATGGATAATTATGTATATTTAATTGGTTGGACAGACCAAACCACAAGAATCAGGGAAATTCTATAGTCCTGTGACCTGCGGTGAAATATCGAAAAATGACTAAGTGTTGAGATGTCGTAGAGCAGTGGAGAATTGGAGTTATGTAAAGAAGTGTGTGTGAACCCGCTACATCATGGACCCATGATGAAAATTTGTAAAAATAATTAAGTACCAAGAATTGGATGGACAGAGAAGTCTCAAAAAAAGACTAAGTGTTGAGACTTCACAGAGATAGTGAGCACAACAAAATATTGGGAAGATGAGAAAAAGAAGAGCAAACCCACGGACCTGTGGTAAGATCTTGAAGAATTGGATAAGTATGAAGAAATGACTAAGTACCAAGAATGCCAAATTGGGAGGCCCAAGAGGTAGCCACATGTTATAAATTCGACGGCCTAGAAAATTGCCACATGTCACTGATCAGATGACCCGGGAACTAAAAACATGTGAAAGATCCATCGGCCCAAAAAATTGTTATGTGTCATAGATCAGATGGTCCAGACAACCCATAATTAAATGTCTTGAAATATGTATAATTTTGGGTGAAAAATGAGTGCAGCGGAACTTGGGGGTGCAATTTGGACATCACGGAGATGTGAATAAATGTGGCTTAGACCCACAAACCCACAGAGAGTCTTCAAGAAATTGTCTAAGTATTGGTAAAGTATTAGTAAAGGATAGATCCATGATAGAGATCAATCTAAGATCTTATTGGATGGTGACTGTGAATTGAAGACCTGTGGTCCTAAAGAAATAGTTCGATGACTAGGATTTAATCAAGAGAAAACCGGATGACAATTGTACGTTGTGGTTGCATGGTGTGTTCTTGTGAACAAGAAATTAAATCGATGGTTGTGATTGAATAGAGGTCCATATTGAATGGTGGTTGTGCATTATGGTTACATTTGATCCTGATATGATCGACAATCGAGATAAGATCAAGGACAGATTTGACGGTAGTTGAGTGTTGAGAGTGTATTGTGTGTTTTGATGGACCATGAAGTAAATTGACGGACAATATTGAATACAAGAACATATCCAATGGTAACTGTACGTCGAGGTTATTATTTGAAAAAATCAAGCATGGAAAAGAAGGGGTTTTTGGAAAGGCCAGTGCAGCCTGGTTTTGTGAAGATCTAGAGCTAACCCTGTATTTTTTAGATATGTGGATAAATATTTGGGTGTATATTTTATATAAATATCCATGATCTTGTGAAGTTTTATGAATGAGTTGTGAAATGATGTAATGAGGAATATGAGTTCGTGGAAATAAAGGTGAGAAGAGTAGTAGTAAGAATGAAAGAGAAACATGTCAGGGTGGTTGTGTGGTACAAGGAAGTTTAACTGGAAGCATATTTGTTTCAAGAAGAAAGGGTGGTGCAAGGTAGAGGATTGGTGTCCTCAATGAATCAACGTGTTGGGGCATGGCATATTGGTGTCTGTGTACTATAAGTTGGTTATTACAGTGAGGATTGGTTTCCTCAACAGATTAATAGGTTGGTGCCTGGCAGATTGATGTCTACAGACTGTAGTTGGTTCTTACAGTGAGGATTGGTGTCCTCAACAGATCAACAGGAAGGTATATGTCAAGTTGGTTCTTGAAAAACTATAAGTGGGTGCTTACTATAGGGATTGGTGTCCCTCACAATTTGAATCATGTAAAGAACGTAACTCTCGATTATTATAAGAGAATCTTTTTGTGGTTTTCTCCCTTACTGGGTTTCCATGTAAAATATTTGTGTATTGTGCCTTTGTGTTGGTATTTTTTGATACGTAATTCTCTGCATTACTTATGATTAACTCTTTAATGATTAGTTAAAGTGGTAAAAGAGAAATGATTTTTAAAATCTTCCCAACACTGATTCATTCCCCCCCTCTCAGTATTGTTTAATATTCCAAAAATTTGTATCAGAGCGGGTTCCTTTAGATAATTTAACCATTGGAAGGAATATATTTGTAGCAAATATGGACAAACAAGAAATTTTATCTAAGAATGGATCACCACTATTTGATGGAACCGATTATTCTTTCAAGAGCATCGGAATGAGAGTATTCCTTATGGCACAAGGATTTGAAGTCTAGAAATTAGTAGTTAATGGATACAAGGCACCAACCACTACCCCAACATATGAAAATGGAAGAAAGCTACATGAAAATAATGCGAAAGAAATGAATTCCATATTATCTAGTATTTTAGGCTATGAGTTTGTAAAATTCATGCATTGTGAATCTGCCAAAGACATCTAGGACAAGATGAAGAACATCTATGAAGAAGATGAGAAAGTGAAGCATGCCAAGTTAAAAGCATATTGAGCATAGTTTGAAGGATTGAATGAAAGAAGATGAAGATATTGCAACATACTTCCTCATAGTAGACAGAGTTGTAAATACCATTAGAGGACTTAGTGAAGAAATCAAAGAATCTACAGTTGTTCAAAAGGTACTAATATCACTTACTCTAAGATTTGATCCTAATCTTTCAACGATAGAAGAATATAGAAATCTAAACAATTTGAAAATGGACAAGTTGCATGGAATTTTAACATCCTATGAAATGAGGACATAACAAGAAAAACCATCAAAGCATGAAGCAAAATTCAAAGCATAAAAAAGGACAAGATCAAAAGGATAGCAATCAAGTGATTCCTATGAAGAAGAATCAGATGAAGAAGAAGCAAACTTCGTCAGGAAGTTGAAGAAGGGATCCAGCAAGAACAAAGGTAAGTTCCCTTTCAAATGTCTTAATTTTGGTAAAGTAGGACATATTTCTTCTAAGGTCCATCATATAAATAATAATGAAGAATACTTTGGTTTCAAAATAAATAAACACTACCACAAGAATAGAAAAATAATGAAAAGAGAAAAAAATACAAGCAAAAGAGAAATGTGTATGCCAATGATGAAAGAAACTCATCTGATGAAGATGATAACACCACAGAAGATGCTCTATTATTCATGGCCATGAATGATCAAATGAATTTTCAAATATTGAAAACACAAATCATGAAGATTAGGATGAGAAATGAGAGGTAAATACGAAAGTAGAACTAATTTGTGCTCTACATGAACTGAAGAAACTCAGAATGAATAACGTGTCACTCAAGGAATAGTTGAGAGAATATAGAAAGGACCTTTATGAGACCAATGGTGAAACTGAGATTATCAGTCTAAAATGATAGCTAGAAGAGGCTATAAAAATTGAAGAAGTTTTGACAAATAAGCTTAAGGAAATGGATCCCCAGATGGGGTGCCAGTGCGGGACACATGTCACTAGGAGAGGGCACGAAGTGGCCAGCATGGCGATGGCCATGTGACAAGAGAGTGGAACACCCTCCCGCCACCCTCATGCATTTACACCAACCTCGTGTAGGCCTAGGCACCATTACTCTTAGTGCCCCTGGCCTAAGCTCATTGTCATTTCGATGGCTCAGAGCCATGAACTTGAATTTACTCTGCTCATGCGCCTTACCTCCTTCAACAATATCATCTGCATGACTTCTACCAGATGCATTTGCAAAGGTTCTCGTCCAAGGATAAGACCTCCTACAACCTTCACCCCCACCAGCTACACCTTCATTACATTTGCTTCCTTTTAGTGCTTGAAATTCCCCTCAGTTTCCCAGGCATGTCGAGACAAAGGGAGAAATCTAAGCATGGCTCGGCCTAGAAGCCAAGTCGGTCGTGAGTGGTTCTCTGACCCCGCCTGCACCATCTCCTAACTCATTACCTACTTCATATTACTCGCCCTCTTCTCAGTTGCAGTCTCGACAAAGCCCCAACAACCTCCCACCCCTCTTTGAAAATTCCATGGGTTTTAACCCGGGGCCTTCATTCGATTTGGCCTCCACTTCCATGCCACTTCCTACAGCTCCACCCAACTCACCGAAGAGCGCACCAGTCCAACCAGAGAACCCAACCAGTCAGCCTCACCTGGGAATGCAACCAAATTTCCTGGGACCACAACTAGGGCCTCATTCCTTTTCAGATTTAGTACCAGACTCATAATGGGAGGACAACCTTGTCATCCTACAAGGTCTAGTCTTTGAACTGTGACAAGGCCTCAATGACCTTTAGTTTCGATTGGAAATCCTGGACGAGAAGGCTTCAACTCTCCTTCAAATGCTTTCAACTCTACAGGGGTCTTTCCACTCGACACCAGGAGCAGGAGAAGCCTCAGGGCATGGAAACAGAGATGACTCAGGGGATGAAGGAGTAGGCGCTACATGGGTTGGTGGAGAAGATGATACGGGAGGTTCCATGCATGAGCGTATGGAGGGAGGGACATTTTTCTAAGAGGAAGGGATTGGAGGCGACGTCGACATAGGAACTTCCATGCATGAGGCCATGGAGGAGGTAGGTACATGGAACGAAGAGGATTGGGTTGGAGGCGATGTCGACACAGGAGCTACCATGCACAATCCCATGGAAGAGGGAGGGACAATTGTCAAAGAGGAAGTTGGATGAGTTGCGGACCCAATGACCAACACCACCTCCTAGTATGCGTGGCCCTGCTACAAGCCCTCCACATGACTGACACAGGTTTCTTTATGTTATTTNATTTGGTATGTTGTTTTATGGAGACTGTAATTTTTATGTTTAAGTTTTGTCATTTTCATACTCATAGCTTAAGACAATGGGCTTTACTCTAACTGGCTGGCTGAACTGGTTTCCCTTCGGGGAAATTCAGTTATTACATTCCAAAACTCTTGATGATACTGTAACTCTGGTTTTTTAAAAGCTTTTTATACAAATCTTATTTACAAAAACAACATCTTAAGGAAATGGAAGATATTTGTCATAAGAAATAATTTGAAATTATACATATAATAAAGATACTAAATAAAAGAGTTGCATAGCTAAATACAAATTTGAAGTTTGAAAATAGTTTGGAATTCCTAGAAGATATTCTTAGTATCCAAATATCACCACTTGACAAAACTAGTCTTGGTTATGACAACATTCAGAAAACATATTGATGGAAGTGCAAGTCATGTGATACCAGAAAAGAAAGAAATGACTCAAAAATATGTTAATGTGCTTAAGAGCTTCAATTGTAGTGGAAACACTACTAAAAATGCAAAGGAAAACGGGTAGAATAAATATGTTCAACATGAACATGTTCCTTTCAACAACAGAAATGATTTCAAAGAAATAGTTCAACCAAGAATACCTTCCACGATAAGGTATAAAAATTTGTCTCTTAGTTATTGTTTATGTTGTCAAAATTTTGGAAACAAAGCCATTAATTGTATATCCAATGAAAGAAATGATTATCTGAGAAATAGACACCTGTACAAGAATCCCAAGAATAATTTTTTGAGCAATAAAAATAGAACATCTCATGGGTTTGATAACATAAATTATAACTCATTTTCTCCACTGACGAACTTCAACATTGAATGCTACAAGCATGACAATTTTGGTCTTAAAGAACATGAATGCAGAAGTAGGATGGAACCCACCAAGAAAAACATGAAAGAAATCTTACCCATTGAACATAAGGAAGAAAACACAAGCATGTGGAGAACAAAATCAGATTAGCAAGAGAAGGAAGAAAACAACCTAGCCCCGCATGCACAAAGAAAAACAAATTAGTGGTATGTTGACAATGGATCTTCCAAACACATAACAAGGTATCAAAGTAGGTTCTTATTTCTTAAAGGGGGAAAAGGAGGAAATGCCACCTTTGGAAATGATGTTTCTGCCAAAATAATTGGAAAAGGAATAGTCAACCTTGGAAATGAGAAATCCAAAGAAGAAAAGGTGTTGTTGATAGAATACATGGAGACAAATATTCTCGATGTTAGTCAAATGTGTGACAAAGGACATATTATATCCTTTGACTCTCAAAAATGTGAAATAAAAAATAAAAAATTGGGAAGATTGGTTGTTGCAGGACTTGGATCTCTTAGCAACATATACATTTTGGATGAAATAAGAGGAGATAAATGTTGCATGAGACATATCGATCAAAGTTGGCTATGGCATAGAAGAATGGGACATACTTTGATAATTTGGTAAAAATCAGTAAGAGGCAGGCTATAAGATACATTCCACCAATTATAAAATCCTAAGATCCTATTTGCAAGCACTACCAACATGGAAAGCAGACCAAAGCCACTTTCAACAAAAAAGAGAATTCAACCTCAAAGCCCCTGCAGTTAATTCATACTAACCTTTGTGGGCCAACCAGAACCAAAAGTTTGCAAGGTGTGCATTATTTTATATCATTCATTGATGATTATACTATAATGACATGGGTTGGTTTTCTGAAGAAAAAATCAGAAGAATTTGAAAATTTTAAGGTGTTTAAGGAAATGGTTGAAAATGAAACTAATCTTAAAATCAAGTGCTTACTATCAGACAATGAAGGTGATTTTACCTCAAATGACTTTGAGAAATTTTGTGAGAAGCATGGAATCAAAAGACAATTCTCAACAGTTAGAATGCCACAACATAATGGTGTGGCTGAGAGGAAAAATAGAAATGTGCAAGAGATGGTTAGAACTATGTTGAATGATTCCAAAGTATCAAATATATTTTGGAAAGAATTAGTACATATTTTTGTTTATATTCTAAACAGATGATTACTTAGAACAAACAGTGATAAAACACCATATGAAATCTATAAAGGTAGACCTGCAGTAATCAATTACTTTAAGGTGTTTGGAAGCAAATGTTACATAAAAATAAATGAAGAAAATTTGGGAAAATTTGATTCTAGAACAGATGAAAGAATTTTTCTAGGATACTCATCTGACAGTAAGGCCTACAAATGCTACAATTTAAGGCTAGACAAGATAGTGATGAGTGAAAATGTAAAAGTAGATGATGAAAGGTCACACCGATCAAATCATAATTCAAAAGAAACAAAATGCACAAGAGAAGATGAATATTTGGAATAAGGATAGCACGAAGAGGAGAAAGAAGAAAAACTAACAGAAGAAGAACAAGAAGAAGTAGAACTGCAAGGGGAGTTCCAACAAAAAGATGAAGAATAGGAGACAGAAAGAAGAGACACTAGAACACTTTCAAGGTATGTGCAAGAGAATCATCCTAAAAGTCAAATTCTTGGAAGTAAAAGTGTAGGACCTTAGAAAAGGAGAAGAATAATCAGTTTTTCTAAGCAAGTTAATTTTTCCCTACTATCCACAGTAGAGCGTAGAAGCTTTGAAGAAGCAAGCAAATATGATCATTGGGTTAATGCCATGAATGAAGAATTGGACCAAATTGAAAAGAATCAAACCTAGGAACTTGTTCCTAGACCCAATAATAAGAATGTAATAGGAACTAAATGGGTCTTCATGAAAAAATTTAATGAGAATGGACTGGTAGTAAGAAACAAAGCAAGACTAGTATGAAAAGGATATGCTCAAATTGAGGGAATTCACTTTGAAGAAACATTTTACCATGTAGCAAGAATGGAGGCCATTAGAATGTTTTTATCATTTCCTTGCCTCAAAGACTTCAAAATTTATCAAATGGACATCAAGTCTGCATTCCTAATGGAAATATAGAAGAAGAACTATATATTGAGCAACTTGAAGGATTCCAAGGAAGATATCTATGGGTTAAAGCAAGCTCCTAGAGCTTAGTACTCAATACTGGACAAACACCTACAACAACAAGGATTTAAAAGAGGAATTTTAGATAGCAACATCTACATCAAACTAGAATATATGAACATGGTAATTATTGTTGTTTATGTGGATGATATAATTTTTGGAAGTAGAACTGACAAATTGAGTACAATGTTTGTTGAAGGAATTTGAAATGTTAATGCTTGGAGAATTATCATTTTTATTAAGAATGCAAAATTTCTCAATCCATCAAAGGTATATTCATATCCCAGAAAAAATACATTAAGGAGATGCTCAAGAAATTCAAAATGGAAGATTGGAAGCCAATGAGTACACCCATGATTACAGGAAGCAAGTTAAGAAAAGGCGATGAATCCATGGAAGTGGACAAAAAATTGTACAAATCTATAATTGGAAACTTGTTATATGTGACAACCTCAAGAACAAATGTCATGTAGGTGGTTGGAGTTGTTGTGAGGTTTCAATTTGGACCAAAGAAAACTCTTGTACAGAAAGTTAAGAGAATTTTCAAATATTTGAAGGGTACTTTGGATTAAAAATTATGGTATCCAAAAGGTGAATAATTTACATTAACAACATACACCGATGTTGATTGGGTAGACTGTATAGATGATTGAAAAATCACAAGTGGATGTGCATTCTTCTTAGGAAATTGCTTGGTGTCCTGGATGAGTAAAAAACAATCATCAATCTCTTTGTCTACTGCGGAAGCAAAATGTATTGCAATAATTGCATGTTGTACACAAGTCCTTTGGATGAAGCAAACTTTAAAAGATATTCAGGCTGAATACATGCAACCGATTCCCATATTATGTGATAATACCAATACTATAAGCATTTCAAAGAACCATGTCATGCATTCAAAAACAGAACACATATCTATCAAGTACCATTTTCTAAGAGAACATGTTGTCAACCAATTTGTTAAATTGGATTATGTGACTACAAAAGAATAGATTGCCAATATTTTTACTAAATCTATTCCTAGAGAGACTTTCAATTATCTTAGACAGAAATTAGGGGTGGTGTTTATTCCATACAATCACTAAGAGCTCATGAAAAGACACCCAATAGGCACTACAATGTGCGATAAGGGCACATTCTCAGGGGGAGAAGTAGAGAAAGTTGTTTGACTATAGAAACAAAGAATGCAGAGCACATTGTCAGGGGGAGAATATCCCTTTTTCCATTGATGTCAAAGGGGGAGAATATATAGAAAGGGGGAGATTTGTAGAAATCATAGGAGCATCGATATAATTAAGTGTTGTCATCAATGACAAAGGGGGGGATTGTTGAAAATGTGTTGTCATTGATGTCAAAGTGGACATGGTGTTGTCCTTGATGTTGCCACTATGTAGTATGCTCAACAAGCTATATACCATTGTTGTAAATATCAAGAAGATAGAAAGAAGACTTTGTGTTAATAACGATGAAGGATATGTAGAAGAAGCGTGAGGAAACAGAGAAAGGACAAAGAATGTGTTAGAATTAATGACGAGGAAGAATGAGGAAGCGCAAAGAGTGTAGAAGATGGAGTCAAAGTCGTAGGGCGTAGAAATTTTGAGCATGCAAAAAATAGAAAGGAAAAATCCCATGTTCATATATCCCACATTCATTGGGAAAATCATATTTGAATGGTTTATATTGAAAAATATATTTTACGTCATTTGAAAGTGAATAGAGGAGCTATGAAACCTTATGTGTAGAGTAATCTTTTGGTATGAAGAACAGTGAACACAGAGATAGCTAAATCCTAATCATTGATTCTCTAAGATAAACGGCCAAGATAAAAGGTTTGAGGCCCATGGTGGGAACTCAAAAATAGCTAAGTCCCAAGACATCACGGAGCGATGGAGAATCGGAAGTATGTGCAAAGAAATGAAATAGTCTCGTGGCCCCATGAACCTGCGGTGAAATCTTGGAAAAATGGTTAAGTATCAAGAATATGGAGAATGGTTGATGTCTCAATAAATGACTAAGTATGAATACTGAATCGTTCGGACAGATAAATACACAAGAATCATGGAAATTCTATAGTCCTGCAACCCGCAGTGAAATCTCGAAAAATGACTAAGTGTTAACATTTCTTGGAGTAGTGGAGAATCATAGGTATGTAAATAAGTGAGAGTGAACTCGCAGCCCCACGGACCTAAGATGAAAAGTTGGAAAAACAACTAAGTACCAAGAATTAGATGGACAAAGATGTCTCGAAAAATGACTAAGTGTTGAGACTTTGTGGAGATAGTGAGCGCGACGAAATATTTGGAAGATGAAAAGAATAAGAGAAAACCCTCGGACCTGTGGTAATATCTTGAAGAATTGGCTAAGTATGAAGAAATGACTAAGTACCAAGAATGAGAGATCGAACGGTCCAGGAAGTAGCCATGTTTTAGAGATTCGGCGGCCCAGAAAATTGCCACATGTCACAAATCAGGAAACCCAGGAGATAAAAACATGTCAGAGATCCATCGGCCTACAAAATTTCCATGTGTCACAGATCGGATGATCCAAATGAAACACAATTAAATGTCTTGAAATGTGTCTAAGTTTGAGTGCAAAATGAGTGTGGAGGAACTTGGGGTGAAATTTGGACATTGCGAAGATGTGAAGAGATGTGGCTTAAACCCGTGAACTTGCAGTGAGTCTTCAAGAAATTGTCTAAGTATTGGTAAATTATTTGTAAAGGACAAATATACAGTAGATATCAATCTAAGATCTGATCAAACGGTGACTGTGAACCAAAGACCTGTGTTCCCAAAGGAATAGATCAACAGCTAGGATTTAATCAAGAGAAGATCAGACAATTGTTGTACATCGTGGTTGCATGGCGTGTTCATGTGAAAAAGAAAGTAAATAGATGGTTGTTATTGAATAGAGGTCTATATCGGACGACAATTGTGCAATGTGGTTACATGTGGTTCCGATATGATCAACGGTCGAGATAATATCAAGGATAGATTGGACGGTAGTTGAGCATCGAGAGTGTATTATGCGTTTTGATGGACCATGAAGTAAATCGACGGACAAGATTGAATCCAAGAACATATATGATAGTAATTGTACATCGTTCTTATTCTTTGAACAAATCAAGCGCAAAAAAGAAGGGTTTTTGGATAGGTCAGTGTAGCCTGGTTTTGTGAAGATCTAGAGTCAACCCCGTATTATTTGGATATATGGACAAATATTTGGGTGTATATTTTATATAAATATCCATTATATTGTGAAGTTTTATGAATGAGTTGTGAAAATATGTAATGAAGAATATGAGTTTGTGGAAACAAAGGTAAGAAGAATAGAAGTAAGAATGAAAGAGGAACGTGTCAGGGTGGTTGGGTGGTGCAAGAAAGTTTAACTGGAAGTAGATTTATTTCAAGGAAAAAGGGTGGTGCAAGGTATAGGATTGGTGTTGTCAACAAATCAACAGGTTGGTGCATGGAATATTGGTGTATGCATACGATAAGTTGGTGTTTGCAGTGAGGATTGGTGTCCTCAACAGATCAACAGGTTGGTGTCTGGAAGATTGGTGTCTGCAAACTGTAAGTTGGTGCTTACAATGAGGATTGGTGTCCTCAACAAATCAACAAGTTGGTGTCTATCAAGTTGGTGCTTGAAAAATTGTAAGTGCATTCTTTCTACAAGGATTGGTTTCCCTCACAGGTTGAAGCCTATAGAGAATGTAACTCTTGATTATTATAAGAGAAACTTTATGTGGTTTTCTCCCTTATTGGGTTTCCACATAAAATATTTATGTATTGTTCCTTTGTGTTGATCTATGTTGATATGTAATTCTCTACATTACTTATGATTAACTCTTTAATGATTAGTTAAAGGGGTAAAAGAGAAACGATTGTTAAAATCTTCCCAATACTGATTCACCCCCCTCTCGATATTGTTGAATATTCCAACACATATAACCCAAAAACCCAAAATATGAGGATATGAAGAAGAATGAGGATGGAAAGTGACAAAAGATGGTCGAGAATGGCACAATGGCCCATCAAGAAATACCCCTAGTGGCACCCCTTTCCCTGAGGGTGGTGAACTTACTAGAAACCTGAGGATAACCACCAAGTTCAAAAATGGTGAAAAGCGTAACTTTCGAGCAAACATTTCATAATTAGAAAGAATCCTCTTAAAATTATCCAAATGCCCCAAATATTAAAACGATATTCACCATGAGACTTGACTAGTTATCTCATGAAACAAGACTTGTTTCCTTTTGTGGACCAAGCTGGTGTGATGGACGTTGATCTGTTGTTGATGATGATGGTGAAGCATGGTGAAGAAGAGGGGCTATGTGGGATTTGATGTCCATCCAGCTATCGACATTCCATGTTTTTTACTTGCGGGCCTCGGGACATCATCTCCTTAATTACCCCTAGAATGGGGGTAACACAGGGAAAAAGCAAGATGACAGGAAGCTCATGCAAAAAAAAACTAAATTTTGAATGCACATATATGTCAAAAACATTTCAAATAAATTGTTAATTCAAACAAAAACATTTCAAAATTAAATACATGGTTATTGAAGCTAATAAACATGTAACATTTCTTGAGCTATAATGTTCTTGAATTTGGTTTCTTTTTCAAGCGTTATGAAGGGAGTATGATCATTATTCCAATTCATAAATCATTTGAACAAATGAACTTTATATATGATTCTGAACTTTTAAATCAAAATACCAAGCACGAGATGCATTTATTTAGAAATTTAAATGGATAATAGTTCAAGATATAGTTCTCATACATCCATGTATTTAGTTAAATCTTAACCTTAAAATTACTACATCATCATTATTATTAATAACTTTTCCATATAATTTATAAATTATGTTTTTCTTTCACTGATTCCAAACTTTAATTTTGATTACAATATTATATTTCTCATCTTTATTCTTTTCAATGCATTGTTATCACTTTATTCATTATTCAATTATCATTTCTTAATATTAACCTATTGTTATCAGGTTTTGCAAATGTGTGCCATGCATTTTTTAAATCATTGAATCGGGCCAAGACGAGACATGCGTTAAAGGAATGTTAATACAAAATGAAATGTACATAATAAGTATTAAATTCATATTTTAAACACTAGGTCACACATGCGATAATCATAAATTAAATGATGGATTCTCTATTAGTCGGAGCTATCTAAAAATCGAGACCCTTCACGATTATTAGGTCAAGATAGGCCTTATTTTGAGATGAAAACCAATCGAAAAATCAAGGAACAATTTCATGTGGAGGAGAATTGACTTGGCCATCGGGACCAATTGAAGAATTAGGATCCCATATCACCAACATTTGTACATTTCTAAAGGAAAGATTTTATCACGATCATATTTTAGAAAAAGGTTTTCATTGAAGAAATTGAGTATAATAATATTAGGATAAGAATATTTGCAGAAAAGGTCTCAAGCCATAATTATCAACATTGTATTCATCTTAATGTTACAAATATATAATATAATGATGAAATCACTTCAATTGTTCTCACATTGACACCTCATTAGGAGATAAGGTAGGAGGAGACAATATAGGAATCTAGAAACACACTTAGGATAACAATTATATCCTAGTATGTAAAATATACAAAGGTGGTATACTAAGACTTAATGATTGTATATGAGAAAGAGGCTAACATCCCCCCCCCCAAATCAT
>JASDQU010586809.1:32980-46005 GCA_032191745.1 Picea mariana | reverse complement strand
TATTTATATATTTATAATCTTTTATTATATTTTTATTTCTTTCAAGTTGAATAGATATTCACTTATATATATTCTTTAAATATTTAATCACATTTGTTTTTTCATATTTAATTATATTTAATTTTTTCATATTAATTATAATTAGTGTTTAACTAATTCATAATTAAAAAAATGATGATTATGGATTCACCTTGAAAATAACCATATCAATTAAAAATAAAACACAGACTTGCCAATAATACATGTAAAAAAATAAAAAATATATATCTAATAATCAATCTCCAGTTTATGTCGTCGTTTTCCAGGAAACGAAGAATTAGTGTTATTATTATAATAATATAATAATCATGATAATAATATTAAGGTTGTAGTGATATAGAAACCATGGGTTAGGTACCAAGCTTCCAAGCTACCCATTCCTCTGACCCATTGGTATGGAGTTTAAGACATAGATTGCAACCAAACATTTTTAAATTATAGCAGTCAGTCAGAAAAAATATAAGACCTATATACCTGAGAGTCTGAAACTCTGAATTCATGGAGTTCTCCCTTCGGACAAAAAATAACAAGTCACACTTAGGAATCACATAGAACAAAGAGCTTGTAGTCTTGTTCAATAGAGTGGACATGTCCAACATGGAAGATTATTCCATTACTCGATAGGGCCTAAGCTTCCATGCAAAACTTGTTACAAATAATTCCATTACCTTTATCCTCATTTGATTTCAGCTCAAAGGTAATTATGGTTGAGATTTAATCTATTTTTTTCATTGCATGGTTAATTTAGGATGAGTTAAGATTACTTGTGTTGCTACAATGCATCTGGATGCATTCAAAAGTTGATTATAACAAAAAAGATTGACCTCACCTATAAATCACACTAGCATGTTCCAGGTCATCGCAAGGGTTTTGGTACGAGATAACGTTCTTCACATGGCCACGACGAGATCAAAAAACACGGCATCATTTCAATAGACTGAAACTTGTGCAATTATTACCAGATGTCATCATAATAGCCTCCATGCATGTGATTAATCGAGTAGAAACTTCTAGAATTGAATCTACCCTCTCTCGTGATGTCAGGTCAAGATGATCAAATGATTTAGAAGATCAGACCAACATCAAGTTTTTTTGGTATATGCTTGCTAAGTACACACAAATCCATCATGGATCACACTACATTGTTATTTGTTATACTGGAAAATTGTAAACCCTAAACTCAAGGTTTCTTGTTGCTCCATTCCTAGAGTATGAAGATGCTCCATTCATGTATAAATATTGAGTCACCCTCACTATCAAGGGAATGACATTGTCTGTGTGTGTGAACATTATCACTATGTATTAACTCTTTGTTTCATACATATCAATGAAAAGATATTTCTATGCATGATTGTGAGTTAAGTTTGATCGGGTGGTGTTGTAGCTATTGCACAAGATGATCCTTAAGGGGCCCACTTGAGGTATGGTGTTGTGCCAACATATGTATATGTACAGTTTTTTATTTTTGGTGAGTTATTTTGTTTTGATATTAGCTTTCTTTGCAAAGTTCTCAATTTCATTTCTTGTAGATTACTATTGTTGCAGAATTGGTGTGATACAAAATTAGGTTTATTATTGGGTTTAATATTAGTATACCAGATATGAAATGTCAAAAGCATATGTTCTAATCCTTAATGATTTTTTCATAGGTGGTGTCACTAAAAAATATTGAACATACGAGTAATGTAGATTTAATTTTTTTTAATCATTTCATATTTTGGATGTTAACTTGGATTTGAGTCAGCGTTGGTTTATTTTCATTTTCATTTCTTGTAAACTTAGAATTAGTCATCATAGCATATAATCTAAATATCAGTCAATAAAAAAACTTAACTTGTATATATTTCACACGGTACCTTGCAATTTTAATTGATCCTAGGTTGAAAATTAAGTGACTCGGTGATTTGAACATCCCACCAACTTAGTAGGGTAATAAAAAACACCATCATTTTTGGCACCATTGACGAGGCGACACTAAAAGGACTAAGATATATGTTTTACACTGATTTTAGGAAAATATACTATATTATAGGTGACCTTAGGGAACTATCGACTACCCATTTGATAACCTTTTCCCAAGGTATCATGCACTAGGACATATTAGGAGTCATGACTATAGGCATTAAGAACATTTGACGATGTGGCGTAGGAGGAGCCACTCACAAAAATGGGGAAAATATATCAAGAGGATGAGGAACCCAACCTAAGGTCCCAATAGAGAAAACAACATCTAATATCCCAAACAATCCCTCTAGGATTGAATCTACAACTAATGAACTTATAGGTTCTCCTATTTTTGAAACTCCTAATCTTGACCCAGGGAGTCCTATTGAGGATCCCGAATGATTGGTTGAATCAAGTGAATGCTTATCAAGATCCTCGGCATGGGTAAGGAAGTGAAGCATTGAAACAAGAATATCCCATCACATTTGAGTTTCCTATCCAATATTTAGATGAAAAGACTCAAGTGAAAAACTTTCCATCCTTCGTCTTTCCCAATTTCCAAGGTATGGATAATGAGGATATATATACCTTTATTTTTGAATTTGATGTATTTTGTCGAAGTTATGACTACTTCACATATTCCAAGAAGATTAAACTATTCCCAACCACTTTAAAAGAGACAACACTCCACTGGTTCATGGGGCTTGAGGGGATTTGATGTTAGAGAATTTCCCATCACCAATCAATCACTTTGAAAGGACCTAAGGAGGTCTTAGAATTTACTAAAGGGATTGGGTTCCCTTAATTTTGAAGGGTTTATAACTTTTTCTGGTTTTAGAATTGTAGAGGAGAGACAATTCGATCATGATCATTGATTTCCCAAGATCAACGATTGAAAATCACATATTTTTAGACCAGATTAAGTCTTGAAAGCCATAAGAGATCACGACCCTTGATCATCATTGATCAACTATGGAGGTTTATTACAGTTTCAGAGTCATAAATAGTCAGAATACATGGTTGAATAAAAACTCTGATCAACAATGAAGATCTACTCTGAGGGAGTAGATCAATGGTTCTTGAAGCAAAAATGTGGCAAGTGATATGTCGTTGATTCATCATAGTTCCATGATAACAATAGGGTTGTAATAGGAAAGGATCATGATCGTTGATAAAGAGAGATCTACAGTTGAGATCGATTGATGAGACCTAGTTGAAGTTAGTCTATTCGTAAGCTCCAAGGTAGGATGCTCTAACGATGATACTCTGAGGGGGTTGATAATATAATAAATCTAAGGAAAGATTCAACAAATTGATGGTGAGGATTTGATAATAAGGAGAGATTGAAGGTTTATTAAAAAAAAATTGATGACAAGGCTTGAATTTATTAATGGTGGAAATGTAATCAAGGTGACCCAGATCAATGGATCCAGAAGGAGGCACGTGGCAATGTTCTATTGGAGAAAACATTTCGGAGTATTTCCAATTGGCTCAGAGCCTGAAATCATTTGAGTGATCCATGTTCTTCGAACTCTGAAAGGTTCGGAGTGTTAAGTTCATGGTATTCAAAATGTTTTGTAGTTCAAACTGTTAGAGTGATACATCTCCATCAGAGTCTAAATTTTTGGAAAGTTTTAACCCATTTGTATCGAGACAGTCCGATAAGAGGGAGTCTGAAAATGATCTAGCACTTGTTCATAGACCAAGGTTATATGCATGCGGTGTTTAGGAATCACATTGGGATCGAGTTCAATGGGGTTTTAGCACTTTGATTCCGACATACGAGATGAGTGGAGTTAGTGTTGAGGTTTTAAAAAAAACAATTGTGCATAATTATTAGAACTGTTAGTAGAGGTAAATATATAATCACTGAGAGAGTTCGGGATCAGGAGTAAGATCATTTGATCTGACCTACCCAAGATTGATATTGGGAATTCTTGATAATTGTGATTCTATGTAAGTAGGTGTTGACCTATATATAGGTTAATAATTTATCTTTCTATATTTTATTTACTTAGAAAAATTCTCAATCTATGGTGGGTTCATAACCCTTTTCCATCAAGTTCCACGTTACTCAAAATGAACTTTTATTCTCTATTGTATCCATATTGCACCAGAACTTATCCATTTCTTAAGATCTTTTTCGGATGGAGGGTTCGTGGGTTGGTCTCATAATATTCACTCAATTTCACTCCTCTTCCATCACAAAAATGCAACTTATGTTCCACTGTGCACGATTTTCATCAACACTTAATATTTTTTTCATACTCTTCGCAAAACGACAGGTCCACGAGTGTGTAGTATTTCCTTGATTCATTCACTTGCCATAATCACAAGTCTATATTTATGCTCCATGGTAATTGGTCATTATATTGATACTTTACCTATCTCTTCGATGCTCATGTACTTAGTCTCTTAAAAACCTTTAAACCGCGGACGCGAAGTTCATCTCACTACCTTGAAAATTTATATTTCTTTTATTCGTGTGTCCACCATCCTACACTTAGTCATATCTCAAAGAATTTCATGAAGTTATGGGAGTGGACTTGTTCCACTCAATTATTTGTATATATTTCTTTCCTCTGCTCCATCGTGAATCATCGTTTCTTGTCACACTCACCAAGAAACATTTAATGCATATCTTATGTGAAATGACGGATGGTTAAATAATAAATCACCATTATTAATGGTGTTTTCATCGATACTCATCTCATAAATTCAAATTAAATTCTCCAAATAATTATTTTGAAATAAGAGTTGTAGTGGTTAATATGAAAAAATAATTATTTTTCTATTTCAAAATTACTGTGCATACTTTGCCAACCCTTAAGAACGATGGAGAAAATAAGAGAAAGCTTCTTTGGGGATACACTGAATACATTTTCAAGAGAGGACCCAAAATACCACTAGTCTAGAGCCTACATATAATATTCTGCATGACCACCTGAAGAAAGGAATATTAATGATGTTTGGATATCAAGGATCGCCAAGGCAGGGTGCATTCTAGAAGTCTTTGATGCCAAAGAACTAGCAATATGGTGTAGAGATAATTACTAGAAAGACCAAAGAATTATTAAATTGAAAGGGCAGTCCCCATTCTCTCTATCGCCATCAAATTTCATCCATATGCTCAGGTTATCATAGCCGACAATAACCTTCAAGGTTGATGAAGCCAAGAATTTCATCAATACTAAAAACTACGACTAGGTTTTGTTGCTGAAATTTCTTGAAGAATCGACGCCAATGTCGGAGGACTTATCAGTGATACATGTTAGTCAATTGAAGAAACCTTATAAATAAATGTCATGGATTCTTTCTAGATTACTTGGACATGAGCCAACTGCTACTATTCCTCTTTTATCTCTCTATATTTTATATTATTCTATTCAAGGAAAGACGATATTCAATTGGTAAAAAATTATTTATACTAAGATATCATTTCAATTATCAAATTCTAAGAAGGATAAGAAATTCTACATGTCTGTATATTTTTTTTTCTCTATTTTATATTTTTACGCATTCTAAGGATTGCATTTGTCAAGAAAATTTGATTTCAAGACTGACCCAGTTCGCACATGGTATCTTACTCTGTTGAAGAAAAACACAATGTACCATTTTTACGAAGTTTATAATTCATTTCTATCTCTTTCAAAAAACTCGGGTTTGGAGACAATGCTTCAATATTTTCATTGGAGGTGACAACATTTTTAGATAAAATGGGAAGTTTTAATTCAAATGAAAAATATAGCATAATCAAAGTTTATTGCTCTCGAGAAGCCCCAATTTACCTTTTGTTTTATGAATTAGATACGATATTTATGGTAGAAGTCTATAGACAATACAAATTCTAGGATAATTCTTTTATCAAAGGAAGGAAAGGAAATTCATTCCATTGACATGGAAATGTGGTGAGATTACATTGAAAAGTGCTTCAAAAATTGATGAATTTGCATCCTAATTCAACCAACATAATTTAAAATTGGAAAATCAAGTGAAGGGGTTTGACCCCCAACAATGTTTCATGAATCATATGGCCTCTGTAAGTTTCAGTGTGTCATACATAAACACTTATATACATGGAGAAGATGAAAATGATGGAAACAACTCTGAATAAGTATTAATTGGAGATATTGAGACTGTTGTCATCACATCGACAACATGGAAGGGTTGTAAATGAAAGGAGTAAAAAGTCTCAAAGTTCTTCTCAGAGAAGCAACACACCCAAGAAAATCCCCCAAATTGTGATGCAATAGAAACAAAAGTCCTTAATTGATAATTTAGGTGATGGTGATAATCCTGATCAACCGAAAAACAATGTTGAGATTCCTCACAAGTGTTTAAACATTGGTTGTCATTGACGTAAACCCTTGAAGAAATCAGACAACTCCTAAGGTATGGCTATGGAATCTGTAGTTGTTCAAGAAAAAAGGACACGAAGGACAATGTAAATGCAGGCAAATCATTCATGGATGGAAAATATGTATCATGCCATTTTTTGATGATATGTGGTATACCATGAAGTTCCTCACGGTTGAAGAGTTATGGCCTTTTATTGTTGTAGGACCCCAAAGAATGATATAGAAGCCTATAGGACGTCAACAAGATGTTACAAGTCATTTATTAAGGGAAAAGTAGTTTCAAAATGAATTTAATTAAGGGTAAAGTGGTTGCAACAAGAGAGTGTGGGTTATCCCTAAGATAAGAAAAAGGGGTAAAATAGTTACAAGCTAGATCCTAAAGGAAGTCACTTGGAAAGTATAAATAAGAATTCAAAAGGATCTCATTAACACCTATTGAGAACATTGAATATCTCTGTTGTAAAGTTTTATGGGAAGGTACTATTGACATTTATGAAGTAGTGAGTATGAGACAATGAAGTTCAATGAAGAGACAAGTTGAAGGAGCCAAAGGGACGAAGTTGAAATTATTGTTCTATGTTTTTCCTAAGGATATCCACGAGTTGTAGTGAAGGAAGAGAACAAACATCCATGATTTGTAGTGAAGGAAGAGCATGGACATCCACAAAGCTCAATGAAGGAAAACACGAATGCACATAGAAGCACCAAAATCCATGAGTTGCGGAGATAGAAAGGCGTGAACATCCGCGATCGATAGTGGGACAAAGCGTGAACATTCATGAGTTTACAAAGCATATGGTGCAGATCTATTAAGTAAATTTATGTTCATAATATCTAATCCATTAATTCAGCTATAGTTTGAGAGGTATGGTTTACTGTGTATGTTAGGGGTTATGTTCTATAGTAGTCCAACACAAAAATTTCGTAGTAGCGCCTGAGTATTTGATTTGAAAGACATTCTTGTGGATATTGGTATGAGGGTTTGAGGCATAAGGGTTTGAGTGGTAACAGTTCATGAAGCATAACAGCAATGACAGGATATGGTAGTGACAGTGACAAATCAGGAACATGTTGATTGATTTAGTGGTAGTGACATGTTGTCTAGATTTATAGGGCAAGGAAAGGGGGTTGTATCCTACTTTTGGTTGGTGCCATACAATCGAGGAGTTGGTGCTTCCTTCAGGTTGGAGCCTGAAAACTAGGGGGTTTTAGCTGGAAAATAAGGAATTTGGTGCTTCCCATGAATGTATTTCTTCTGACATATAAAAAAAGCATTATGTGGTTTTTTCCCACATTGGGTTTCCATGTAAAATTCTGGTGTACTGTGTATTTGTGGTTTCTTATTGTTCATGGTTAATTTATATTGTTGATGATACATTAAATGCTAATGTTAAACTGTTGAATATTTCTCATAAAGTTACAGAATACACATTGTGGTTAAAATTTGAAATAAAGTGCTCATACTGATTCACCCCCCCTCTCAATATTCCAACAATTGGTATCAGAGTAGGTCCTTCAAGGAACAATTTAACCAGTGAAAGAAGATCATGGAATACTCTAAGATTGGAGCACCAAGGTTTGATGGATAGAACTATTCCTTTTTTAATAAAAGGATGGAAGCCTTTTTACAGGAACAGGGATTTGATGTTTGGAAGTCAATAGTAGATGGATATACAACACCAGCCACTCCCCCAACTGACAAACATGGAAGGAAAATCAACAAAATAAATTCAAATGAAAAAGGAACCATTCTGAGTAGTTTGGATAATTCAGTTTTTGTCAAGGTTATGCATTGAAAGACTGCAAAGGGGGGATAAACTTCAAAATATTTATGAAGAAGATGCCAAAGTCAAGAGATCTAAGCTCAAATCCTTAGAGTGAAATTTTAGCAATTGAAGATGAAGGAAGTTGAATACATTGCAACCTAATTTCTATGAGTTGAAGAAACAATGAACAACATTAGAGAATTGGGAGAATAAGTTGATGAATCAATGATTGTTCAAAAGGTTCTAAGATTGCTTCCTATGAGATTTGATCCTAAAATATCAGCCCTGGATGAAAGAATTTATCTTGACAGTTTGAGCATGGATGAGATATCTAGAATATTCACAGCCTATGAAATGAGAATAGAACAAGATAACCCAGTCATGAAGGAAGCAAGTTTCAAGGCATCCAAGAAGAAAAATAAGAAAAACAAGAAAAACAAGCCAAATTCAAAACTAGATTCTAGTTGTAGCGACGATTCAGAGGAAGATCAAGAAGTACAAAACTTCGAGAGAAAGTTGAAAAGAGGAACCGAAAACTAAAAAGGTATGCTTCCATTAAAATGTTTTAATTGTGATGGTATTGGTCATTTTTATTCTAAATGTCCTTATGCTAATAATAAAGGTAGCAATGAAGAAGAAGACCCTCAAAAGAAAAATAAAAATCAAAAGGGAGATAATAGAAAAAACAAAAAGAAATTCTTCAAGAAAAATTTCCACTCAAAGGAAGACAACTCTTCATCAAACGAGGATTATGATACCAACAATGATTCATAAAGAGTACTCTTCATGGTTGTAGAAGATGATGAATAATATTATGAAGAATAAGGTGAAGTTGACCTCAGAGAAAAATTAATTAGTGCCATAGAAGAACTAGGGAAAGAAAGAATAAAATCAAGTCACTCAAAGAAAATTTCAAGAAGATAGAAGGATCTCAAAATTCCAAGTCTGAAGAAATTGAGAAGATAATAAAAAATTTAAAGATCCAGATAGAAGAAGAAAAAGGGATCAAAGAAACAATCAGCAAACAATTAGAAGATAAAGAAAAGATGATTGAGATATTGGAAGCATAAATAGTTACCCTAAGAAAAGATTTTCAGAAGAAAGATATGCAGAAGAATAGCACCAAAATATTGTATGAGATCATCATCAGTCAAAGGCCATACTATGATAGGTCTGGGCTAGGATAAAACCTCCAGACTGAGAAAGGTTCAATATCTAAGACAATCGGACATGAAGCAGAAAAAAACACTTATGCAGAAATAGTCAGAGGTACTCAAGAAGAAAATTGCAGAGGAATTGGACCAGCTATAATATTCAGAGCATAGAACCAACAATTGACAACATATCAAGAAGAAGAAGGCTTCATAAGAGAAACACCATTCAGAATATCCCCTACATCTAGGTATCAAACTATTTTTCTTGGTTTATGCTATTATTGTAACAATTTTGGTCAAAAAGTTGCAAAATATAGTGCCTATGCTAAGAACATAAGTAACTATGGAGGCTATTAAAACAAAAGTTATCCTAGAAAGTCACACAAAGCACATAACATAAATCACAATAGTTTTGGTTCACTAATTAATGAAATTGAGTGATACAAGTGAAAAACTTTTGGACACATGGCCAAAGATTGTAGACTGATTGTTCCTCCAAAGGAACCAAAGAAGAATAGAAAAAATCATAAACAAGAACCACAAAGGATATGGAGAATAAAACATGATCAATTCAACACTGAGGAATGCTCTCTTTCTTTACAAGCGCAACACAAGTAAAATGGGTGGTATGTTGACAACAGTTGCTCGAAGCATATGACAGGTGACAAGAAAAAGTTTCTAATTTTGAAGAAGGAACGAGATGGATCGACTGAATTTGGAAATAATAACTAAGCCAGAATAATAGGTAAAGGNGAAGATGAAGGAAGTTGAATACATTGCAACCTAATTTCTATGAGTTGAAGAAACAATGAACAACATTAGATAATTGGGAGAATAAGTTGATGAATCAATGATTGTTCAAAAGGTTCTAAGATTGCTTCCTATGAGATTTGATCCTAAAATATCAGCCCTGGATGAAAGAATTGATCTTGACAGTTTGAGCATGGATGAGATATCTAGAATGTTCACAGCCTATGAAATGAGAATAGAACAATATAACCCAGTCATGAAGGAAGCAAGTTTCAAGGCATCCAAGAAGACAAATAAGAAAAACAAGCCAAATTCAAAACTAGATTCTAGTTGTAGCGACGATTCAGAGGAAGATCAAGAAGTAGAAAACTTCGAGAGAAAGTTGAAAAGAGGAACCGAAAACTAAAAAGGTATGCTTCCATTAAAATGTTTTAATTGTGATGGTATTGGTCATTTTTATTCTAAATGTCCTTATGGTAATAATAAAGGTAGCAATGAAGAAGAAGACCCTCAAAAGAAAAATCAAAATCAAAAGGGAGATAATAGAAAAAACAAAAAGAAATTCTTCAAGAAAAATTTCCACTCAAAGGAAGACAACTCTTCTTCAAACGAGGATTATGATACCGACAATGATTCATAAAGAGTACTCTTCATGGTAGTAGAATATGATGAATAATATTATGAAGAATAAGGTGAAGTTGACCTCCGAGAAAAATTAATTAGTGCCATAGAAGAACTAGGGAAAGAAAGAATAAAATCAAGTCACTCAAAGAAAATTTCAAGAAGATAGAAGGATCTCAAAATTCCAAGTCTGAAGAAATTGAGAAGATAATAAAAAAGTTAAAGATCCAGATAGAAGAAGAAAAAGGGATCAAAGAAACACTCAACAAACAATTAGAAGATAAAGAAAAGATGATTGAGATATTGGAAGCATAAATAGTTACCCTAAGAAAAGATTTTCAGAAGAATAGCACCAAAATATTGTATGAGATCATCATCAGTCAAAGGCCATACTATGATAGGTCTGGGCTAGGATAAAACCTCCATACTAAGAAAGGTTCAATATCTAAGACAACCGGACATGAAGCAGAAAAAAGCACCTATGCAGAAATAGTCAGAGGTACTAAAGAAGAAAATTGCAGAGGAATTGGACGAGCTATAATATTCAGAGAATAGAACCAACAATCGACAACATATCAAGAAGAAGAAGGCTTCATAAGAGAAACACCATTCAGAATATCCCCTACATATAGGTATCATACTATTTTTCTTGGTTTATGATATTATTGTAACAATTTTGGTCAAAAAGTTGCAAAATATAGAGCCTATGCTAAGAACATAAGTAACTATGGAGGCTATTAAAACAAAAGTTATCCTAGAAAGTCACACGAAGCACATAACATAAATCACAATAGTTTTGGTTCACTAATTAATGAAATTGAGTGATACAAGTGCAAAAATTTTGGACACATGGCCAAAGATTGTAGACTAAATGTTCCTCCAAAGGAACCAAAGAAGAATAGAAAAAATCATAAACAAGAACCACAAAGGATATGGAGAATAAAACATGATCAATTCAACACTGAGGAATGCTCTCTTTCTTTACAAGTGCAACACAAGAAAAATGGGTGGTATGTTGACAACAGTTGCTCGAAGCATATGACAGGTGACAAGAAAAGGTTTCTAATTTTGAAGAAGGAACGAGATGGATCGACTGAATTTGGAAATAATAACTAATCCAGAATAATAGGTAAAGGCACAATCAAACTTGTGAGTAAATATTCGGAGGAGGAAAATGTTCTATTGGTCAAATATATGAAGCACAATTGGTAGCTATATCTAGAAGAACCTCAAACAACATATATGTCTTTAATGAGATTGGAAGGGGAAAATGTTTCTTAGGAAAGGAAAATGAAAGTTGGCTCTGGAACAAAAGGATGGATCACATGAACTTTGATAACCTTGTCAAAATCAGTAGAAAGGAAGCAATGAAAGAAATTCCTGATATCTCAAAGCCAAAAAAGGATGGATCACATGAAGGATGCATCACATGAACTTTGATAACCTTGTCAAAATTAGTAGAAAGGAAGCATTGAAAGAAATTCCTGATATCTCAAAGCCAAAAAATACTCTATGTGAGCATTGTCTACAAGGAAAACAAATAGGGACCAAGTTCAAATCAAAAGAGTACTCCATGAAAAAACCATTAGATATTGTACACATTGATCTATGTGTACCTACAAGAACAAAGGGATTAAATGGCGAACATTATTTTATGATACTAGTGGATGACTACACAAGAATGACTAGAGTTTTCTTTCTCAGGAAGAAGTTAGAGGCATTCGAACACTTCAAGATATATAAAAAAAGGGTTGAAACCAAGATGGATTTGAAAATCAAGTGTTTGAGATCAGATAATGATGGAGAGTTCACATCAAAGGAATTTATGGATTTATTTGGTGAACATGGAATAAAAAGATAATTCTAAGTAGCCATGACACCTCAACAGAATGGAGTTGTTGAAAGAAAGAACATAATAGTATATTAAATGGCTAGAGCCATGTTGAAACATTCCAAGTTGAGTGACATATTTTGGGAATAGGAAGTACATACAACAATTCATATCCTGAACAAAGGAATTAACAGATGATCCATATGGATTTCGGTGGCCTCCCACTTATTCCAACTGGCACATTTTGGCAATTTTCCACTTTGGAAGTTTTTTCCTAGCTTTTGGGTCCCTGACTTCTGGGGTTGTTTTGAGGCCCTAAACAACGTTTTTGGGGCTCGCCAGAGTTAGAATATAAATAAATTCAAATTTTGATGACAACATGTGTTCGCCAGAGTTAGAATATAAATAAATTCAAATTATGATGACAACATGTGTATTCCTCGGATATACCTTTCCAACGGGCTATTGTCTGCCTAAAACAAAGATCGTATGCAAAAGTTACGACCCTAGGAAGTTGATGTACTAACTTACCCTGATGTGGCCCACATGACTTTTGGCACTT
>JASDQU010586808.1:48562-65845 GCA_032191745.1 Picea mariana | reverse complement strand
GATTAATTTGATATGACTCTATTTTTTATGGAATTATTGTGATATTATGAACATCTAGGTTGTATTTTGATCTGTTGAAGTTATGACTATCATACTAATCATTGGTCAAAATTAACGTCAAAGTATTAGATTGATTAAAGTTGAGATTATGGAGTTTATTCTCTAACCCAGTTTTATGTCAAGAAGGCATATTATCTTAGTATAGAGGACAGGTTGAAGAAAATAATTGTCATCTTGAGTGAAGGAGACTCGAAAGAAAAGAAACACACTCATTCTTGTGGACAAGACTCCAAGTTCTAGGTTTGATTGATTAAATTGATAAGATTCAAATTTACACATATCAAGTTTGATAACTGCTAAACACTATAGTTTTGATAGCAATATTTGAAAAGTTTTATTATTGAATACTTGGTAGCATGTGAGTATTATTGATATAAATGCTTACTGTAATCATTAACTAGATATAACTAACATCTCCGCTAGGAGAAAGTTCTTGTTTTGTTTCCAGGTTACCATGGAGGAATGATTGATCACAACACTAGAAGAGTGTTTCTCTCATTCCTTATCATTGTATTTCTTACTTTTTACCCTTGTTGCAGGCAGGTCATAAGTGATAGCTCTGAAGGAGCTACCGTGACGATCGTTCTCACTATTTATCATTATTATTATTATAAAGAGTATTATTCTTGTCTATTGTTTCTCCCATGTTGCTCTTGTTCCGGGCAGGTCACAAGTGATAACCCCGAGGGAGATATAGTGACGAATGCACGAGGAAAAATATTAGATGAGACATGGAGTAGACTATCCAAATTGTATACATGACCGCATACATCCATGTACCGAAGAAGAAGAAGAAGAAGAAGAAGTTACTTTTTCTCCGAAGATACACAACATCTCATATGAAGACAAAACATGAGGAGCATAAGGCTCCAAAGATAACAGAACAAATCCCTCTAGTGCAGTTGATCACTCTTCAGATCATCAGGAAGAGTTAGTAGAGCCAGAAGGGCCTACCCACAATTAATGCAGTAACTAGGAAGAGACCAACATGGTCCCATGACACTTTGCAGGATGCAAAGCCATATAGCATTCATGTGCCATATCAAAGGGAGCAGATGGCTCCAAAGATTATATAGACTTAGAGGGAGTCAAGCTTGAGAGGAAGCATGGAGACTCAGAGTGAGCATGATCTCAGAGAGGATCATATCGGAAAAAGAGACATCTTACAGGATGAACATAAATATGCCATGAGTTGAGAAGACTATATCATAGCTTCCAATACTTCTAGGAGACATGAAATCTCATGAGAAGATTCCCTTGTTTCAATGACATAGGAGGAAGCCAATCATAAGGATTGGGATATGGACTTTTCCTTGAGACCAGAAGGGAAGTCAGTGGTGACTTCCAAGATTGATCTAACAGAACAAGGATGTTGCAGACAACAATATAAATATGTACAAAGCCTAATTTGTGTCCAGAGTATTCTCCCAGCAAGAGGGATAAGACTATACTGAGACACTTTCTCCAGTAATCGAAGAAATAGTTCCAGTGTTCATGAAGACAACCAGAACAACCATGATTCTGATACACTATGATATTCAGAGGGAGTAGTCTCTGTATTTGAGATTGAGTTGCCTCCATGAAAGAAGAAAATATACCTTCATTATCAACCACTGTTAGTTTCAGATGAAGTTGTTGCCATGACATAATAGAGGAGCTACTCTCAGATTTCAACAACTACAGTGAGAATAGAGAATTCATTCCCAACTTTAGAAATAATAGCTATAGGTGCAGAGTCCTGGTTCCAGAAGGAACTGATGCAAAAAAAGTAGAGGACACACTCTCAGGCAATGAGACAAATAGTTCTTCACAGAAAGCACATAGAACCAACACATGATTATGCAGATTGAGTTGTAGCTGAGCAAGTGTACCAGGTTGGTACAATGTGATGTGAAAATTTGGTTTTGAAGTACAGGACATGAATACTCATGTATGCAAGTTGAAGCAAGCTCCCAAAGCTTGGTATGAAAGGATGGATAGTTTTCTGATGAGATTGGGCTTTACCAAGAGAAAAGTTGATCCTAACCTTTACTTCAAGATTGAGAATGATGGACCAATTATATTGTTGTTATATGTGGATGACTTATTCTTAACAGATGAAGAAAAGTTCATCACAAATTGTAAGAATAAGCTTTCTGCTGAATTTGAAATGAAGGACCTAGGCCTAATGCACTATTTCTTAGGTCTTGAAGTATGGCAGAGCCCAGAAGAGATTTTCCTTAATCAAGGAAATTATGTTGTGGAAATTCTGAAGAGATTCGACATGATGGACTGTAGAGCCATGTCCACTCCTGAGGAGATGAATATGAAGTTATTGAATGACACTTCATCAGAAATAGTTGTTGTTACTCTATACAAACAAATGATTTGTTCGTTGATGTATATGACAAATACTAGACTAGATATATGCTTTTCTATGAACACCTTGAGTCAATATCTGGTGGAGCCTAGACATGCTCACCTTGTAGCTGCAAAACATGTGATGAAATACCTTAAGGGTACGTTGGATTATGGCCTATGTTATACTGAAGATTGTGACTTCATATTGTATGGATATGTTGATTCAAATTGGGTTGGAAGGGATTCAGACAAAAAAAATAACTTCAAGATGTTGTTTTAATTTGGGGTCAGCCATGACTTCATGAAAAAACATGAAGCAATCCAGTATTTCTCTTAGTACGATAGAAACATAGTACATTGCATCATGCTCCGCCAGTTGTGAAGCCACATGGATTCAAAAGTTGTTGACAGGTCTATTTGACCTAGAGATGGATGCTACCATGATCTTTTGTGATAACCAGAGTTGCATAAAGATGATAGAGAACCCAGTGTTCAATGATAAAATGAAGCACATTGAGATCCGGTACCACTACATTCATGACATGGTACAGAAGGGAGTTGTGAAGCTCTAGTATGTTGGCACATATGATCATGTAACAAATGTGTTGACTAAGCCCCTATTTTGTGTGAAGTTTGAGTACTTTCGAGACAATCTTGGTGTAGTCCTAAAGGATTTCCCTCGAAAGGGGGAGTGACATTGATGATACTATGGTATCCTGACCACCAGCAGGGAAATTCGTTAGGATTTATATCCTAGGGGATTGATCATCCCTGGACAGATCTCATAAGGTCCGGATGGATGGTTTGTCGGAGTGCCTATGTATGTATCTACTTGTTGTGGTCAGTAGTGTGGCATCTCGTTAGGATTTATATTGTAGGGGATTTTATTATCCCTGGACAGATCTCGTAAGGTCTGGATAGATGGTCTGTTGGAGTGCCTATGTATGTATATACTTGTTGTGGTCAGTAGTGTGGAAGCTCATTAGGATTTATATCCTAAAGGATTTTATTATCCCTGGACAAATCTCGTAAGGTTTGGATGGACTGTCTGTCAGAGTGCCCATTGTTATTGTTGGTGTTACTGCTACTATTGATGCTCTTGTCTCATTCTGTTGCCATTGATGTTGTTGTTCGAGCTTTGTGTTGTTGATGTTGATGTTCCAGCTTCATGATGTTGATGTTCCAGCTGCATGGTGTTGATGATGATGATGTTACTCCAGCTCTGCGCTACAGATGATGATGATGTTCAGTTTCTATTCATGTTATGATGAGAAAAACTTTCGATGACCTATAGATATGTCATACATTGTTCCAGATGATGATGACGATGTATCCTCCTCTTGATGTTGTATTGAGTCCAATTAGTTGTTATTGATGTTGTACGTAGAATACCCTTCTTATTAAGGGGGAGTGTTGAAATATTGTAACTTCAAAGAATATTCTACCTAAAAGGGAGTGTTGAATAATATTATTATATTATATTTATTAATTAGGCCCTATTGTTCCTTTGTAAAAGTTGGCCCTTTTGTGCCTTGACAATTAAATGTAAATTAAGAGGGTAAAGTGATAGGTCAGCCCAAACCTAATTTTAGGTTGGCAAGACCACTATTTATAAGGGAGTTTAGCGCCTCATTTGGACACACTTACCAAATAGCTCTGTAGTGCGCAAGTCTTGGAGGAGAAACTACTTCAACTGGGGGTGACATCAAGGAGGGTTTTGGTTTATCTCTTGGTATCTCTTGGTTAAGGAGTGCACTACTCTTTCCCAGTGAAGGATTAGAGGAGGATATTCTACTTTTTTTGGTCTATCTGTATTGAGGAAGTTTTGTTGGGTTTTCTTCCCCATGAGGGTTTCCCAGGATAATTTGTGTGTCTCTATTGTTTATGTGATTGCCTCTCTTTCAGTGATCTTATTTATGAAACTAATGTGCTAAATGATTATAATAATAAAGAAGAATTGTAATTGTTAGTTGTATAAGTAAAACTTCAACAAATGGTGCACAATTGATCATAATGGCAATGCACAGGGCGGGGAGGTTCTACAGGAATTCAAGGACACACATCTACAACAACAAAAATAATTAATTAATTAAATTTGAAATAGATATGCATTGGAGTGCATGATATAATTGATGCATGATGCATACAATAAAGATAGAATGCATGTGCATGAAATATGCATGAAATATCAAATGATTGATACATATTGATGTGCATGGATGCATGTGGACATGCCCAAACATGTATATGACATGAGTGTAGAATAAGAGTTGTTTGTTGATATATATATGAAATAATGGTGTAATGATAATTAAGTAAGACTAATGGTGTATTGTGTATCTAGGAAAAATATTATAGCATGG
Organism: Picea mariana; assembly: GCA_032191745.1. Taxonomy (NCBI): domain Eukaryota; kingdom Viridiplantae; phylum Streptophyta; class Pinopsida; order Pinales; family Pinaceae; genus Picea; species Picea mariana. Next base: position 61,082 of record JASDQU010586808.1, on the reverse strand, counting down.
ATGAAAATGATGTTGATGATGATGTTGTATATGAAATCCATCCATATGAAGACAAAGGAGGATGGTAAGAATGATGACCAAGAGAGTTGGTGAAGGGAGCCAATGAGCTTCTGCAAAATATCGAATGATCAGGTAGCATCAAGTACATTGATAACAACTATGCATGTATGCATTTGGATTATTATGTTGCATAAAATGAGGAAGGGAATTGAGGTAATAATTCCCTTAGTCGAAGTTCAATATTTGGATTGATCCATATAGGTAGAGAGACTTGAAGGTACAAATGTTGTTTAATACTTGAAAGAATTTATATAGCATTAGTGGTATGTGTTATCTCTTCAAATAAATCAATTGAGATTTAGCGGCCTCGAAAGGCTTACTACACCTGCCAAGAATCTCAAGAACATAAAGATCAGTCGAGAATTTGAATTGATCTAGTTTATAGGATCTTTATCTACTTTCTTGGGCCAGTTATTGATTTTCTATTTTTGGCAAAATTCGATCCAGTAATCTAGGATCTGGAAACTGTTTGTAAAAGGCTATAAAACCAAGAACATTTGATGAACACAGGGTTCGATTTTGAGTTCTATAATCTACTGTTATTGTAAAAAGACACTTTTTTTAATATATTAAGCCTGCAAGCTTCTTTCATTTGTTATTGTCAAACTCTCCCTCATCTTTGTCTATGCATATGAGTTGAAATCATTCTTTTGTCTATGTTTAATGGTCCCATGGTAACTGTCATCTTACTTTTGACTGTTAAGCAAGAATCATAAGCATCTTTGGCTAGTTTGTTGACCCATCATATATATTGCCTATGTATGTTCTGGTTAACTGATTGGTTTTCTTATCCATTTTATTTACAAACCTATCTGATAATAGCTCATGAAGGTCTTGTATTGCATGAATATAGCTAGACTATCTTGAAGATACAATCCAGTGATTAAGATATTCATCTTGATCCAAACCCACACCCATTATTGAGAAAATAGTTACAAAAAGGTTAAGTTACCAGACATCTCTGATATATAACCTAGGAGAGTTTCCTGGAGTGTTAACAAATTGGCGTCATTGCCGAGGAGAGGAGACTGAAGCTCGGCTTCCCTGGGAGACGACAAGATCCAACTTTGATGATAGACAAAGTTTGGACACATTTTGGGTTGTAACCATCTATCTGGCGACTCCATTGGAACGAAGTGGCTCCGAGAAGGGCTCATACCAGGGCAAACCAAGAAAGACCACTGGCAGCACCAGTTCCAGATCTTGAGAAGATCATCAGAAGTGGAAAAGATTTGCAAAGACAAACTTCCAGATCTGCAAGAGCATCTAATCCAAGTATTTCAAGAAACACTTCTTCTTTTGTATCTAAAGAACCTATTGTCGAATCCCCTTCTGCTAAAACTTCTAGTTCTCAGAAAATTGAGATTGTGTCAGAAAGCTTGAAGGGTGATGAGCCTTCAATTTCTTCTGATGTTATAGATTCTATTTCTGAGCATGTTACCATATCCAATTTAAGAGAAGAAGTTGTAGAATCCCTCCAAGAAAAGGACTCTTCCTCTTCTTTGAATTCTTCACCAACTAAGCCTATAGAGGGTTTTTTCCATACTCATACCAGTCTGCCCATTCTTGAAGATATTTTACAAGATCTTTCCTCTAAGGGTGAAGAAAACTTGGCCTTGTTGCTCGGTCATTTTTACAGAGCTTCTTATTTTCCACCTTATTCAGGAAATTTTTCTTAGGGTAGTCATCCTACCAGTGCTTCTCCTTCTTTCCTCAGTGAAGTCAGACAACCATTGTCTATAGTCTCACCTATCCCATCTCAGCCATCATCTTCTAAAGCTTCTTCCTCTCCATCAACCCCCAAGATTTCCATGGTTGTCCCTTTGACAAAGATGGAACAAATCTTAGCCAATAGATATGCCCCTCTTGTGTTTCCCAATCCCTTATCAGCCATGTCGACAGGAGATTATCAGAAATGTATGCCAAAGTTTACCAGATCCGGGGATTATACTTCTGAAGAACATATAGAAGCTTTCTATGCTTATGCTGAGAACATTAACATTTCGAAGGAAGATGTTTGGACCATAATTTTTGTACAGAGCTTGGATGGCCAAGCCAGGAAGTGGTTCAAGGAACTACCAACAAATTTAGTGGCAGGCATTGAGCAGTTAGACGAGGTGTTTTTGAAACATTGGGGAGAAAGAAGAGATCTCTTGTATTACATCTCTGAATTCATAAATCTAAGAAGAGAAAATGGGGAGTCGGTCTCAGACTTCACCAAAAGATTTAATAAGATGTTCGGCAAGATTCCTGCAGAGATCAAACCAACTGATGCATCAGCAAAGATCACTTACTCTTCTTCCTTTGATCCAGAATTTTTCTTAATCCTTAGAGAAAGAATATCATCCACAGTTGCTTTAATGCAATATGTTGCACTTGAGGTTGAATCTAACATTATGGAATCTCAGAAACTTAAAGGAAAATTTGAGAGAAAGAAGTCGTCTGTTGATCCTCCTTCTTCTTCAAATACCAAAATGGAAAAGATGGCCAAGATGTTAGATAGCTTGACCTCGGAAATGTCAAAACTGAAAATTCAGAGTCAACAGCCAACAAGAAGTAAAGAGCCTAATGCTTATGCTCCCAGGAATCCAAATGCGTTCCCTTATAGAAGGAACAACCACGAGGTTTGGATCCTTCAGAGAGACAAGAATGCAGTTGATGACCAAAGAATTAGGGCCCCCTTCCAAAATGCAATGCTAGAAGAAGAACAGGAGCTATCTCATGACGAAGTTGAAGAAGAAGATGACATAAATTGCTTTGGGGATGAAAATGATTCCTCCTTTTTGACACAAGTAGATTATGAGGAAGCCCAGATTGATGAGCAGATTCATGAGGCAAGCATTGAAGAATCTTTTTATCAGACAGATGATCAGCCAGGTTACAATTTAAGATCTGTTGCTCCAAAGCCATTGCTTGCTGCTCTCGGGAAAAAGAAAGAAGTTGTTGCCAAGCAACCTGCAGCTCCCGTAAAGAATACTTCCACTCCTGCAAAACAACAGCAGAAGCAATTGCAGCCCCAAGCCAAAGAACAAGTCACCCTCAAAGCTTCTCCTTATGAGGTAAAACCTTCTGATAGATTATCATACTCTTTTAATTTCGAATCAGAAATTCAGAAAGTAAAAATACCTATGCCATTGACTGAACTTATGAAGAATGACATTTTCAAGTCCGCTATCCTGAAGTCCCTTCAACCAAAGACTCCTCCAGTTGTTTATTACGTAAACCTTCAAGATGAAAAGCCCACGGTGACTATAGGACCTATGGTAGAATACCGATATGACTCTTGTCTACCCTTCTACATATCCCTAAATATCCATGACAAGATCCTTCACTTCTGCTTGCTTGACTCGGGAGCGTCACATAACCTTATGCCTAAACCAGTGATGGATGAACTTGGGCTTGACGTCACAAAACCTTATCATGACCTCTTCTCTTTCGACTCTAGGAAAGTCAGATGCCTCAGCCTCATAAAAGACCTTGTTATAAACCTTGCCCAGTTGCCAATGAGAAACATGGTAATGGACGTTGTAGCGGCTGATGTCCCACCCAAGTTCGGCCTCCTCTTGTCGTGTTCATGGAGAAAAAGGATGGGGGGTACCTTGCATATGGATCTTTCATATGCCACATTCCCGGTGTTTGGAGGAGAGCTAAAGAAACTTTACAGAGAGAATCAACTTGCCTACATCATTAGTGATGGAAAAAATTCTGTAAACCATCCCATTTATGCTTTAGACACAGACTTTGGATCATGCATTCTTCAAATAGATGATTCTCAGCCATCTTCTTTGCAGCTCACAAAGCCTACTTATCAGCAGACTGATAGAGAGAGTACTCCCGTGTGGACCATGTTCTTTGATGGTGCCAGTACCAAAGACTCAACAGGTGCAGGTGTAGTTTTGATTTCTCCTTCGAAAGAGGCTATGCATTTGTCTTTTAAGCTTGATTTCAAAACTACTAACAATATAGCAGAGTATGAGGCTTTGTTATTGGGATTAAATTCTACCAAGGAGATGGGAATCAAAGGACTAAAAGTGTTTGGAGACGCGGATCTCATCATATAGCAAGCGAACAGTACTTTCCAAGCAAAACATGTTAGATTGAAAGCCTACAGGGATGAGGTATGGAAAATCAGGGACTCTTTTTCCATTTTTGACATTTCTTATGTACCCAGAGCTATGAATCATCTTGTTGATTCCCTTGCTGTCTCAGCCAGTATGTTTATTCCTCCCATGCCTCCTAGACTAAATTATGAAATCCAAGTCAAATATAGACCATCCTTGCCCGACAATATTAAATATTGGAAAGTTTTGAAGATGATGATGAGCTTAGTAGATTTCTCCAGGTGGTAGATGAATTTTCTGATATGCATATTGACCAGAAAAATAAAAATGAAGAAGAATCCAAGAAGCCTAAGCTAAAAAGAAAAATGGGTCAACATGATATTGTTCAACTGCCCAACAATTATATACCTCGGGTTTTGGTGCCTCTTGAGAAGATTTTCGATCATAACGATGTCCCCTACCAACCTGATAGGAAGGAGAAAGATCCTGCTATCCATGAGCACAATATAGGAAGCCAAAATCATCCTAAATCCATAAATTTGTCCGCTGAATTAACCGTTGATCAAAGGTTTGAATATTGCAGCATTATGAAGGAATTCGGTGATGTTTTTGCCTGGAAATACAGTGATCTGAAAACCTATGATCCTGAGGTCATTAAACATAATATTCCCCTTGAGAAAGACACCATCCCTTTCAAACAGAAAATGAGACCTATCAGTCCTCTCCTATTTCCTGTAATTGAAAGAGAAATCAAAAAGCTCCTTGATTCCAAAATTATAATTCCTTTAAGATACTCTAAATGGATTGCAAATCTAGTGATAGTGAGAAAGAAAAATGGTGAGTTCAGGTTATGTGTTGACTTTATAAACCTAAATAAATGCTCAAAGAAAGACAACTATCCCCTACCCAAGATGGAACACTTGCTGCAAAGAATTTCAGGGGCCACTCTCATGTCTTTCCTAGACGGCTTCTCAGGCTATAACCAGATTTCTGTACATCCTGATGACCAAGAAAAAACTTCCTTTACTACTCCTTGGGGTACCTTCATGTACGCCAAGATGCCATTTGGGATAATGAATGTCGTGGCCACTTTTCAGAGGGCCATGGACATAGCTTTCATGGGAGAAAAGGACAAGTTTGTCCTCATCTATCTTGATGACATCACAGTTTATTCTAGCAGTCATGAAGAGCATCTGAAGCATCTGAAAAGAGTATTTTTGAAATGCAGACAGTTCGAGATTTCGTTGAACCCCAAAAAATCTCAATTTTCTCTCAAGAAGGGCAAGCTCCTAGGCCACATCATTTCAGCAGAAGGTGTGAAAATTGATCTAGCTTGGGTGGAAGCAATTCAGAGGTTGTCCATACCAAGGTCAAAGAAGGATATCTAATCTCTACTCGGTAAGATAAATTTTGTCAGAAGATTTATTCCAAATTTCGTTGATTTAGTGAAACACATAACTTCTATGCTAAAAAAGGGATCCGAGATAAAGTGGACAGACAATGCAAGAAGTTCATTTCAGGATATCAAATAGGGTATCATGAAATCCCCCACTCTAATCAGTCTGGATTACACCAAGAACTTCTATATTTTCTCTTTTGCTTCCTATGACACAGTGGCAGCAGTCTTGTTACAAAAAGATGATGAAAGTATTGATCACCCGGTGGCCTTTTTTAGCAAAACACTTAGAGACGCTGAATTAAGGTATGATCCTATAGAAAAACAAGCTTATGCTCTCATTAAGTCATTAAAAGCTTTCAGAATTTATATCCTCCATGCAAAGGTTATCACCTATGTTCCTTCAGCCTCTGTGAAGGATGTCTTGACTCAGCCTGATATTGATGGAAATAGAGCTAAATGGATCGCAAATCTAATCAAGTTTGACATAGAAGTGAATCCCACTAAGCTGGTAAAAGGCCAAGGCCTTGCCAAGATTTTGACAGAAGAGAACTGTGGTCTTTTGGACATAAATTTCATTGGGGAAATTTCAGCAAGTTTGCAAAAAGAGGTAGCAGCAAAAGGACAACATAACAACCAGCAGGTGGCCGAGCATTTGTTTTCATGTGAGTGGTATTCAGATATTATTCATTTTTTACAGAAGTTGGAAGTTCCTCCTGAACTTAGCATGACTCAAGCCCCGAGCCCTTAAGCTCAGAGCAATTAAATTTTGCATTTATAATAATCTTTTGTATTGGAAAGATCCTGTTGGTTTACTACTAATATGTTTAGACAAAGAAGAGTCAATTGAAGTCATACATCAGTTTCATTCAAGTATTTGTGGAGGCCATCATTATTGGAAGACCACAACTCATAAGATTTTAAGGGATGGGTATTATTGGCCTTTTCTTTTTTCAGATGTGTGCGCCTTTGTGAAATCTTGTGATAAATGTCAAAGATTCATAGGAAAACAACAACTAAAATCTCTGCCCCTGAGACCTATTGTAGTGAATGGTCCTTTTTAGTAGTGGGGTTTAGATTTTATAAGAGAGATTAATCATTCATCTAGTGGTCAGCATAAATGGATCTTGGTAGCCACTGACTGTTTTACAAAATGGATAGAGGCAATCCCCACTAGAAATGCCACTCATCAGGTCATCATGAAATTTCTCTATGAGAACATCCTGAGCAGATTCGATTGCCCAAAAGGGCTAGTGACAGATAATGCAACAACTTTCAAAGCCAATGCATTGGTTGACATGTGTAAGTCAATGGGCATTCAATTGGTACACTCTACTCCGTACTACCCTCAAGGTAATGGCCTTGCTGAGTCGTCCAATAAGAGTCTAATCAGAATCATCAGAAAGTTGTTGGAGGAGCATCAAAAGAGTTGGGATTCTAAACTAAAGTTTTCTCTTTGGGCAGACAGAGTAACTAACAAGAAATCCATAGGAACTTCTCCCTTCAAACTGGTTTATGGCACTGATGCCATTTTCCCTATTTAGTTAGTTTTACCAGTGGCTAAATTTTTTCAGGAGGAGAAAACTGAATCAAATGATATGATAAGAAGAATGCTTGACTTGGTAGAATTGTAGCAGGTTAGAGAACAGCTGGTGGATAAATCAGAGGCTCATCAAAAGAGGATGAAGGAAATTTTTGACAGAAAGGAAAAGGTGGATGATTTTCAGGTTGGTGACTGGGTTATGAAATGGGATGCCCTCAGACAAGATAAAGGCAAGCACGACAAGTTTAACTCTTTGTGGACCAGTCCTTTCATGATAACTCAAGTACAGCACAACAACACCTTCATTCTGCAAAGTCTGAAAGGTGAAGAAATGTTTGATGGCCCAGTCAATGGGCGTTTTTTGAAACTCTATTTTATCTAAGGCTTTGAAGCCTTGTCATTGTAATTTTATTTTTCATCTTTTGTTTTTACAGAATAACTCCATGCCCAATGGAAACACTAGTAGATAGGTTTAAATTTTTGTTTTTCAGGAAAGGCATTGGTTCTGTGGTTCTTGAAACCTCACAGGGAGGCTTTCACCCCCAATAGGAGCCAGTGTTATCTCCTCAAATAAATCAATTGAGATTTTGCATTTTAGGTGATAGGAAGTCTTTTAAAAAGGTACTTTTCAAATTTTTCAAAGTTCATTTCTCAAAGATTTACACATATAATAAAGTTTAAATAAAAGATTGTTCAGTTTTTATATGATCTAATTCAAATCTCAAATTTCGGTGGCTTAGGAGAACATTTCGGTTGTTCATTAGCCACCGAAAGCCTTAGCTTTCAGAAGCTTAAATAAAGGAATCCAGGGCCATTTTAGCCACCAAAATCATTGAAGCAGGGAAAGACCCAACACGTCCTATCACACGTTTCAACCGATGGGTTCGACGTTTCTATGATTGCACAAGCCGCTGAAAATACTGGAGAAAGAACCGTTCATGATCGGAAGTTGATCCCTTTGTGATATAAGAGAATCTTTCCAGATCATTATATCATTAAGCCATGTTCTTACATACCCTCCATTTATTTCGATTATCCGCCATGACTTCTACAAATCATCAACCATTCCGCCGCACCCCATGTAATCAGTGCCACGTTCTAAAATCACCCCAGTTATCTCATTTCTATCACGGCCGAGCCGATTTTCGCTAATTCTACGCGGTGTAACTCTCCCCGAAATCTACTCCTTCGATCACAGGTGTGTGAAAACATTGTGGAAAATGAAGAAAGGAACGTCAAGCCTGAGGAAGGAACTCAATGACATCGGTTACCTGGAATCACACCCGGAGGTATGTCAAATGTTCAAGGATGCAGGGTGTTACAATTTTTGCAAAAAATTACTGAGTTTTCATCAGCATGTGGCAGAGGCCTTTTCCCTCAATTTCGATGGAAAGAAAGCAATCATCGGCCACAATGAATTCGATATAGATGAAGCCCTCATAGTCGAAGTGACAGAGCTTCCCACGATTGGAGAGAAATGATTTAAAACTATTGTTATTAAGAATGTTGAATTCGGGACTTATTTAAAAACAGAACACAGGGGTTTGATATGGAAGAAAGATATTCATGTATCTTTCCTTGAAGAGAAATGGCAGCAGTTATTAAAATCTATAATGGTTTATACAACTTGTGAAGGGCGATACAACAGGGTGATGATTTACCATTTTAAACTTATAAACCATTTGACTAGTAGAAACCCACTCAATATGCCCTATTTCCTCCACTGAATTTTATCCAAGATGGCTCATCAAGTCAAGGCCAAACCTAATCAAGTTGCAGGTAGATTATCCCACCATAGTCTAATCAAACTTTTGGTTTGTGAGCTGTTGCAAAGAAGAGGTAAAGAGTGGAATTACTTCTTATTATGGAATGAATTCCAGACTGAGGTTCAGTCAGAGGGAAAAAAGAGTCCTTGTCCCAAGAAGTCCTCCACTCCCAGAAGTGGAAAGAGGAGGAGGAGAGCTATCTCTCCAATCCCAGTCAATCAACCCTCTCCTTCCTCCAAGATGGGAAAAACTAAGAAGAAATTAATTTTCAATAGTAAAGAAGAAGAGGCCAAAGAATCCCCAGCGAACAAAAACATTCTTAATCTTCCTTACACAGACTCAGAGAATGAAGAGCACCAGATTAAAACAGGGTACGAGGATTCAGTTACCACAGGGCATAAAAATTATGTTTTTGTGGATATATACACAAAAAGTTATGAGAACCTTCCATCACCTACACCCCGATAAGAACAAGAACCACAAATTGCAGATGCCTCGTCTAGCAAACGAGTGAAGCATAGTAAATCAAAAGAAATCAAGAAGCTCAAGAAGAAGCTAGCCGAGCAAGAAGTGATAGAAAGGGTAATAAAAACCAGGTATGAAACTCTATCAAAAAACTTTGCAGAAAGAAACTCAGCTTTGGAAAGATTAGCCCATGAAAGCATAAAGGAGAAGAAAAAGAAGGACAAGATTGTAAAAGACTACAACAGCTTATGGAGAGTAGCTCAGGCTTTGAAGAAAAAGGTCAGGGCTTTGAGGAAAAAAGGTATGTCTTCAAAACACCAGGCCCATGCTTCTCTTGAGACCCTTGCAGAGGTGGTTGTTCAGTGCAATGAACCAGAGGCAGCCAGTAACCCTACAAATTTTGAGCAAGATGCAGAAGCCTAAAAATCTCTGTCCTAAGGCGTCTTTGAGGTAAGACAAGGGTATTTTTGAAATTTTGATAATCTCAGGTTTCGGTGGCTTAGGCGAACATATCGATTGTTCATTAGCCACCGAAATCAGAACTTTCGGTAGCTAATCGGACCGAATTCTATCTACTCTAGCTATCGAAAGCACTGATAAGGCAAAAAGATAATGTTTTTGCACATGTCCAAGTTTTCCTTTTTCAAAAGCCTAAAAAATGGTTCCAATCGATAGAAGATAATTAATGACATATTTATCAACAGTTTGTTTTGGTTTTGGAGATGCTCTACAAGATAGAAAGGTAAACAACAGTTAGCTATTTTCAAGGATATAAGACCGTTTGACTGTCAACAGGTGTCAGGTTCGACTCCTCCCATATCACATGAGATCCAGCAGCCTCGGAAGGCTTACTACACCTGCCAAGAATTTGAAGAACATAAAGATCATTCAAGAATTTGAATTGATCTAGTTTATAGGATCTTTATCTACTTTCTTGGGCCAGTTACTGATTTTCTATTTTTGGCAAAATTCGATCCAGTAATCTAGGATCTGGAAACTGTTTATAAAAGGCTATAAAGACAAGAACATTTGATGAACATGGGGTTCGATTTTGAGTTCTATAATCTACTGTTATTGTAAAAAGACACTTTCTTTAATATATTAAGCCTGCAAGCTTCTTTCATTTGTTATTGTCAGACTCTCCCTCATCTTTGTCTATGCATATGAGTTGAAATCATTCTTTTGTCTATGTTTAATGGTCCCATGGTAACTGCCATCTTACTTTTGACTGTTAAGGAAGAATCATAAGCATCTTTGGCTAGTTTGTTGACCCATCATATATATTGCCTATGTATGTTCTAGTTAACTGATTGGTTTTATTATCCATTTGATTTACAAACCTATCTGATAATAGCTCCTGAAGGCCTTGTATTGCATGAATATAGCTAGACTGTCTTGAAGATACAATCTAGTGATTAAGATATTCTTCTTGATCCAAACCCACACCCTTTATTAAGAAAATAGTTACAAAAAGGTTAAGTTACCAGGCATCTCTGATATACAACCTAGGAGAGTTTCCTGGAGTGCTAACAGTATGTTATGTGGGTTATGAGGTCATAACCAAGTTTAGTCAGGAGATATAATCCTACAATAGAAATGAATTACATTAAGGATGACCATGTATGAGGCCATGATTTGGTTGCAAATGGAAGGGTTGTAGATCCATGCAAGTTTTTAATGGTATTTCCCCATTTAATTGATTTTTGGATTGCAGCCTCTTTGTCAACACTGAATAACAGTAGGGGATCATGTTCCTAGTGTTGTGTATGGGTTTAAGAGGAAGGTATCCAAATAATCAAACAAGTAATTGGAAAATTCCTGGATAATATGTTAAGGCGATGGCTAGACCTTCCAACTCACATGGTGGAATACATGACATGGATATGTGGTATTCCAGATTCAATGCAAGGATGCATTATGTGGATGTAGCCATGAGTATTGGCACATTGGTTTTGTCATTGGTAGAGTTTGATTGTGTAATGAAAATATTTGTGTGCTAGATAATGCATGTACAAGGAATGATGGTTTCATTCCATTTAATATGAATAATACTTGGAATTGATTGAATTTTAGAATAATATAATTTTGAAATCACTTCATATACTGAATGAAAATGTTGCAATGAAATGATAATGTTCATGAATACTGAAAATTGTTTGGTTGAATGAAAGTTGAGAAAAATTGTAGGAAGTTTGGTCTTGTATATGGAAACGGTGTAAGTCCATAAGGAATAACGATATGTACAGATACAAGAGCCAAACAAAATGAGTAAAAAACTCATGCATGGAAATTTTATTTTTTCCTGTATAAGACATATTTGAGAAATTAATAATTGCAAATTGTTATAATATGCTAACAATTTGTTTGGTTGAATTAAAGTGAGAAAAATTGCAGGGAAAATGGTCTTGGATATAGAAATGGTGTAAGCCCATAAGGAAGACCTATGCATGTTGTTGCAAGAGCCAAACATCTTGAGAAGAAATCTCGTGCTTGGGAAACTGAGTTTCCTATATGTAAAACGGATTTGGAAATTGATATGGAAATTTGCTATGATGATATCTCATTATGACTGTATGTATGTGATACAAATGACATTATGGATATTAAATATAATAAGATAGGGAAGGATTCCATTGCTATGACAATGGAACCCTATGATTTCCACTAGTTATAAATTTCTAGCAAACAATCTGGTAGTGAGTTGGCACTCCCCTTACGCAAGAACACCTTGGCAAATGATGGATCGCCCAAGGGAATGTGGTGTCTGAGCCTAGAGGGTGAGGGTGGAAAGGGGGAGGGAACTCAAGAATGCATATGACATGGTGGTCGAGATCATGAGGGTGTGTCGAAAAAGAAAAGTGGGCTAAATTCTTGTCGTGGTTGCTCGTGAAATAGAGAAATAACCTTGCGAATAAGTTATTGTATCATGGGTTAATTGTTGTTCAGTGAGTTTTAAGTTTTTCCTTATTCAATGTTTCTTGTTGTGTTCGAATAACGTTTATGCATCTGATTTTTATGTGATTGAATGATTTTGTGTGTCTGCTTCATTGTTGCTGCGTATTTTCAAGTTGAATGTGTTATGTTATAATTGTTATGGGCGGTTGCATGAGATTTCATATCACGTTGTGTGTTTTCTTTCCACCAGATTTGTGTCAATATGTTGTGTAGGAGGCACAATTGCAATTGTTTGAAAGTTGGATATTCCATTATCACATATGGAGCTCCTGGA
>JASDQU010586808.1:33546-43688 GCA_032191745.1 Picea mariana | reverse complement strand
GAATTTCTTGGATATCATTTGAAATAAAAAAATATGTATGCTTAACATATGATCTTGTACATTATTTTCCTTTTAATGGAATTATTTACTTACCAAAAAATACTAACGATCCAAATAAAAGTTGCATTTATTTTATCTCCCATGTTATTACAACATAACATGGACTTAGTTTAATCCTTGATATTTTAGTGGATAAAAATAAAATAAATTTCCTTGAAAAATATAAAATGATAATGTGAATAAAAATAATATAATAGAGATAAAAACTATAGCACTCCTTACTTTTCCACACATGAAGTCTTTTTTGAGCTTTATATAGTTAATCAAAGATCACCACAAGCCTTGGGGAATTGGACAAGATAAAGGATATTAACACGGTTATCACATTCATCTAACAAATCTTTTTAGTGATCGTATAGAGGAAAATTGGTGTCCACCAAATCCTCCTCTTCATCATTTTGTTACATTGAATTGGGAAAAATATCTCATAAGAATCCATTTTCTCCAAAATTGGGTTTTGTTGGCTTACCCTTTTTCCCTTCCACATTGCATGGGAGTGCTAGTGATGCATGGTGTGCATTGTACATTAGGATATCTCTTAAAGGAAATACAAAACAATGTATTGTTCTCCTGTGCAACACACACGCTCATGTAGTGGAAGGATGAGGTTACAGAATGCAATCATTAGATGGAAATAAGCACCATGTCTTTGTTCAACTTGAGGTCTCCATATACATATTTTAGTTTTCTAATGTGAAGTCTAGCGATCTAGAAAGTCCCTAAATTGTCTTATTGCTTTTAATTTGAAAGTTGGTTTTAGACATTGTTGGGCCAACAATTGTCCTTAGATTCCCTTCTTCATTTTCATAAAGTGCACCTAACGTCTCATGCCTTAATTGGAACTCCATTGTAGCATCATCATCCCCCCTTGGAGATATTGGTCACTCAAGTGTATAAGGAAGAGAAAAACTTGGATTCAATGAGTACACTCTTCATTAAAGAGATGAACTTAAGAAACATAAAATTCATAGCACATTTTGGATTTTCATCTTAAATTGGATCTTTTTGTTTCCTCTTAAAACAAATAATCTTGTATTCACCATAATTTCCTCCATGGATATGGGGGCGATACAATACTTCTAATACTTTTGATCCCAAAAGGTCGAAGTGATTTGCATGTTTATCTTACATATTGGCATATGCTACCTTATTTTTATTTTGGGAAGCAACCTCTTATTTATATCGGTTCTCACTTGATTCAGATTATGGCATGAGTTGATGTTGGGATATATGCATTCTATCAAATTGCCCCCCTCATATAGATGTTCACCATGAGAAATTTTTCTTAGTCCTTTTCACATATGCTTTAAAATTGAGTATTGGCCCTTTTTCTAAGGTTGTTGAGCTAGACCTTTCAATTGATTATATATTATCCTCCTTTGGAAAATTTCCTTCCTCTTTAAGATCTTTGGGGCTAAAATGGGTCTTATAAAAAAAACTATACTTTTTGAGTTGGAAATTCAATAACCAATAGAATTTCAAAGAATTTAGGTAACGGTAATGGTTGAGTTGGACATATAAAAGTCAAGAATGAGTATGTGTCATGTTTCTATTTGACAATATTTAACCAAATGTACACCTCAACTTAGTTAATATCTTGGTGAGATCAATTCAGGATATGGTAAATAGTTTTGAATTACTCAATATGGAATATTTTGTATTATTAGTACTTTCATTATTTATTGTATAATATCTATTATCATTTATTTGTTATATTTCCATTATTATAATATATGAATAATAATGTGTATTGTTATTATTACATTATTACTTCCATTACATATTATTGATGATTATGATGATGGTTAACATCCATTGAGACCAAAATTGGTTTATTGGACCTTAAGAAAAGAAAGATATTACTTGGATTTCTTTAAAATTTTCGATGCTTGAAATGCATTAAGAGATTCAACGTTCTAAGATGACTAAAGTTTTAATGACTTGGAAGGTTAGGAAGGTCGATATTGTGACAAATATTTAGAAATTGGGATCTAATTTGGGTACATGCAAGGCATTCTAGGAGAAAGTGTTTTTCATCTTCAACCCTCTTGGTGTCACAAATGTGACAAATTCTTTCTTTCCATGGGGTTTTGGGGATCCTCCAATGCCCAGTTTCACTATGCAAATCATGAGAATTAATTCTTATTTTAGCAATATTGATTCTCTTCTTTATGCTAGTTAAAACAAAGAGATACTTTTGATCTTCAAGGTTAGGGTTAACCATCTCCTTATAATATCTTAATTTTATTTTATCCTCTAATTTTGTATCGCACCATAGATTCTCCTTAAATTTAGCTTGTACAATATTTTTAATATCATCGATATTCTGCAAAATAACTTCTTATTTTATTCCCCAATGATTTAGCCAAGACTTGGCATCAATATGCCATCCCCGCTTGAGACGTTGGTGATTTTGGCTAGAGTCTAAAGCAATTTTGGGGAGTCTCTTTTTATCCATGTTGTTTATCTTATTCTTGTAAATTAAGTACCTAAGCATAGTTGTGCTCTCAACTAGGGAAATGATCGCTTCGATGAGGATGATAGGATAGGGTGTATTTCCCTTAATTTTGACATTAGAAGTTATAAAATTCTTTTGGATCTACTCTATTGTAATGGCCCTCTCCTGGAGGGCCTCAAAATGTATCCTGTTAAGTTTTAGTACATGCATTATGCTATCAATGTAAATTTCTAATTGTGTTACAATGGTAAGTTTCTATTTCTAAATTGTAACTTATGTATCTATGGAAGGAATTAGGAACAAAACTCGATTCTATTGTATTAAAACTTGTTGTAAATTCTAATTTCTAAACTGGTAAGAATTTCTAGCAATTTAAATTGAAGGAATGAACTTACTAATAATCTGAACAATTAGTTTACAGTATTTATAATAAATCAACTAAATAAATCCACTAGAAAAATACTTGTAATTATAGTTGGTTAAGTCCCTGCTCCCTTGTCCAATGTTGCAAGATGACCATTTCTTGAAATTGTTTCCTCCTAGCCAGCTAGGAACAGATCCTCTCCAACTCCCTTGATCCCTAGCTCTAGGAAATCAGATTTCTTGGCCCTCGAGCCCAAAATCCCAACAACACTAGCCAACTCGTATGCCAACTAACATTTTCCAACCATTTTCCTTCTCTCATATTTTTCCTCTCTTCCCCCTCGAATCATCCCCCAAAATTTCCAACTCACCCTTCCTTATCCCTCCATCCACTGACTCCTTCCCTGATCCATATGGATGTCGGTGGCCTCCCACCTATTCCAATTGGTTCATTTTGGCATTTTTCGAGTTTGGCAGTTTTGTTTCCTAGTTTTTGGGTCCCTGACTTGCGGGGCCATTTTGAGGCCCTAAACAACGTTTTTAGGGCTCCCCATAGTCGAAAATGCCCTTTGATGGATAACAAAAAAATGTGTATTCCTCGTGTAGACCTTTCCAATGGGCTATCATGCACCTAAAATGAATATTTTATGCAAAAGTTACGACCCCAGGAAGTTGATGTACTAACTTACTCAAACGGGGCCCACATGACTTTTGGCGCTTCATCTCCTAGGGTTAGGTTTTTGTATGTATAGGGGTTTTGACATTCATGTTTATTGGAAAAAGGCCTTCAGAGGCTCATTGTAATCATCTTCTTGTGAATGAGCACAACTGTCACATCTCTTCTGAGAGATAAGCCGCCACCATTCCAACAAGCTTGTTTTCCGCTCCATTTTACAGTTTCAGCTTATTTCCTTATTGAATAGAAAACCAGTTTTACTGTATCTTTGTTATTTTGTGTTAAGCATATTTTAATAATTTGTATTCATTTCATTCTACTCATAAAATCCATATCATTGGTATCAGAGCGGTCTGCTCCTTATCGTCTTAATGCATGTCCCCAACGAGGTTAGGGTACAAATAATTGGGTCTCGAGCTTGTTTCTCTTGAGGACAAAAGCTCTTGCATGCCCAAATGACCTCTCATGGTAGGAGAAAAGAAAGGTGATGGGATAGGAGATCCTTTCAAAATGTTTCTTGAGGAATCCCTCATGCAACAAAGGAAAGTGATGATGGATAGTTTCACGCAAATCCTTCGGCGACTACCAACAGGTGATGCATCTTCCTTGAGCAGAGCCGCTCCCTTCAAGGTACAAATCAACTTCGATATTCCTATATTTGAAGGTTAGATAGACGCAGATGTTGTAGACAAGTGGTTGAATCTACTAGAAGGGTATTTTTCTGTCCATAACTTTTCAAATAGAGAAAAAATTACTTTTGTGCTCCTCAAAGCTGTTCCCCATGTCAAAGATTGGTGGGAAACTTTCTGTGAGCAAAAGGAAATAGAGGAACCCTCATTATTTACAGTCGCGGCCACCTAGGAATCCTTCAAGGATGCTATTAAGGAACACTACTACCTTTTCGGAAGTTATGACGACTTTTATACCAAATGGACCACACTGCGGTAAGAAAGAGACCAAGCAGTGCCAAATTTCACAAATATCTTCCATACCCTATGCACCAAGTTGGGTATCAAAGATTCATAGTGACATCT
The DNA here is from genome assembly GCA_032191745.1 of Picea mariana. Classification (NCBI taxonomy): domain Eukaryota; kingdom Viridiplantae; phylum Streptophyta; class Pinopsida; order Pinales; family Pinaceae; genus Picea; species Picea mariana. The sequence goes on along the minus strand of JASDQU010586808.1, from coordinate 39,097 downwards.
GGTGCTCAAGTATCACGGTTCTTTGCATAGATACATCCTGACCAAAATGGAATTTATGGACATCTCGTCCTTGGGCGTAGCCTATTGATATGTTGTCAAAATCGAGCAAAAGCTCAAACAAAAGACGTGACAATTTGGGCCTGGGAACCCCTTGCAACAAAAACTAGGAAAGGGCGGCCCCAACCTATAGAACAAAGGACGAAGAAAATATGGACAGTATCAGGAAAACCAATCTAAGCTGCAAGCAAAGAAGGACACGAGAAAGACAAAGAAGGATACCAGGAGGTGGTGCGATTTTCATAAGAGCCCTTGGAATAACACTATTGATTTCCGCTAAAAGCAGTCACTGGTGGCTGAAGTGAAATCCTATGAATCAGATGCGGGTTCTGACTCCAAGTTAGAACTAGAAAGGGGAAGACGGATCATTGACATAGAACCCAGTGCCACCGTTGCTACCACCAAGCTCCAGCCTAGTGAACCAAATGACCAGAAGAAGGAGAGTGCCTTTTCCATTAGCAGATGTGGGTAAAAGGCACCTTGCTACACTTCATCGTTGATAGCGGTAGCCAGAAGAACCTCATCTCAGTAGAGGTTGGAAAGCGATTGGCTCTACCGACAACACTGCACATGTAGCCCTACACCATTGGATGGCTCCTCCAAGGAATCGATCTTCGCGTCAGCCAACAATGTCGATCGTCGTACTTCATCAATCCATTCAAAGACGAGGTATTGTGTGATGTTGCTCCTCTCGAAGTTTGTAATGTTCTTTTGAGAAAACCTTATTTATGGAAACGTCATGTTGTATATGAGTCTAGGCCTCATAGTGTTATTATTACTTTTAATAGGAAATTGTATAGGATACTCAAGGCAGACCCTCTTAGTGCTATTTCCTTGATCTCTGCCAAGCAATGTAGGAAGGCCATCTCTCAAACCGGGAAATTTGTCTTCTTCATGATTCACTCTCAGAGTAAGTGAAAGATCACAACCACATCTAGGGCCTTTGCGGCCAATATCTCCACACAACAGAAGCAAGTGGATAAGGTCATGGAAGAATACTCATATATCTTCTCCTCTCCTATCGGGGTACCTCTGCACTATTAGGTCAAGCATCCCATCGATCTGACCCTAGGCGCACCACTACCTAATGGGATGGTCTACCGCTGCTTTCTATTAGAAAATGAGGAGATCAAGAGGAAGATCCAAGAACTTCTCCACAAGGGGCACATCCATCCCAGCTCGTCGTCTTGTGGGAGACCAATCATACTGGTGTAGAAGAAAGATGGGACCTGGTGACTCTGCATTGATTATTGGGCCCTGAATAAAATCACGGTCTGGAACCGGTACCTGATTCCCCGAATCGATGACCTCCTTGATCAGCTTAGGGGGGCCAAATACTTCAGTAAGATTGATCTGAAGTCTAGCTACCACTAGGTCCCAATAGAATAGATAGATGTATGGAAGACCGCCTTCAAGTCAAAAGAAGGTCTTTTTGAATGGTTGGTCATGCCCTTTGGTTTGAAAAATGCTCCAACAACTTTTATGAGGATGATGGACGATATCCTGTGACCTTTCACCAATAATTTTGTAGTGGTGTATCTAGATGACATCCTCATCTACAACAAGACTTGGGCGGAACACTTGCATCATATTCAATAGGTTCTGCACACCCTGCGGCAACACAAACTATATGCAAACTTGGAAAAATTCTCCTTCGACATGGACAGGGTCCATTACTTAGGATACATCATTGATCAAAATGGTGTGCATGTGGATCCAGCCAAGATCCAGATCATCCTTGATTGGCCAGCCCCAACCACACTCACTAAGCTTTAGAGCTTCTTAGGCCTCGCCAATTTCTATCGCAGGTTCGTGTTGGGATTCTCTCATATCGCATGGGTCCTCAGCCAAGTAACTAGGGGTGGTGGTAAGGAAAAGTTTTTGTGGGGCCTGTACCAATAACAAGTCTTCGATGACTTGAAGCAGAATTTGTGCTTATCCCAAATAATTTCATTATTGGACCTCCAACATCCCTTTGAGATTGAGACAAATGATTCAGACTATGTTGTGGGCGTTGTTCTCACTCAACATGGCCACCTCATGGCATATCATAGTGAGACACTATCATATGTTGTTTGTAAGTACCCTACTTACGACAAAGAAATGTACTCCATTGTGAAAGCCTACTGCCAGTGGAGAAATTACATTCTGGGGAAGGAGACAATCATCCACACTGATCACAAGCCACTACAGTTCATGCAGACCCAAGGAAAATTGTAGAATGAACACCATCAGAAGTGGTCCACATACTTACAACAATTACACCTCAACATCAAGTATAAAATAGAAAGTACCAACCGAGTTATTGATTACCTCAATCGACCTCCAGTCACGGAACTCACCACGGTGCTAGACTCTTGCATCCATGTGACCTCCGGATGGCCCCACCTCTATGAAATAGACCCTGACTTCTCCACCACCTACCAAATGTTGGGAGAAAACTCAGTGGTTGGTAATTCCCATCTTCAAGATGGGTTGTTGTGTCGTCTGGGCCATCTCTGTGTTCCATCAAGAAAGCGCACGAAGCTGATTTGGGAATCTCACTACAGCCGGGTGGAAGGACACTTTGGCATTGAAAAGATAGTGGCAGTGTTGCAGAAACATTTCTACTGGCCTAAACATCGATAGGATGTCGACAAGTATATCAAGTCCTGCATCGCCTGTGCTATTTCCAAACAGACCACTAAGAAACAGGGTATGTACACCCCTCTTCCTACTCCTGACAAGTCGTGGGAATCCATATCAATGGACTACATGTCAGGCCTCCTGTCCACCAAGAGGTGAAATGACTATGTTTTGTGGTTGTTGATCATTTTTCCAAGATGGCGATTCTGGTCGCCTGCAAGAAGAACATCACCGCAGAGGCCACTGCCAAGCTCTTATTTGAATGCGTCTAGGTACACTTTGGGATCCCACAAACCATTGTCTCAGATCAGGACAATCGGTTCCTCAACACATTCTGGTCAAGCCTTTGGTCACTATTGGATACCAATCTCACCAAATCCACTGCCTTCCACCCGCAGACAGATGGCGAAACTGAGGTCGTCAATCAGATGATCATACATATCCAGCACATGTACAATTCCAAGCACCCTCACACATGGGATGAGAGTCTCCCCTATGTCCAGCATAGCTACAACCGAGCCCTGCATATCTCAACTAGCCACAACCCCTTTTAGGTGGGGTTGGGATTCCAACCATTGGGCCCCATGGATGTTTCACTACCCTTGGCGACCACCTCGGCCGACTCATCCCCTGCTCCACCAGAAGCTGACAAATCCACCTAGTTCATTGAGCAGATCCAACACATCCTCCAACAGGTTTAGGATATTTTACAGAAGTCCAATTCCAAGTACAAGAAGCGACATGATCAACACCGGGTGCCACATAAGTTTCAGGTGGGTGACAAAGTTTGGTTGCACTTGCAGAAAGAACGCCTTACAGGGCCCCATCGAAAGCTTTGCCCACTCTGGTATGGGCCATACACCATCACCAAGGTTGTGGGTGAAAATGTGTTTGCGCTCATCATTCCCCCTTTCCTTGGTCTGCACCCAGTCTTCAATGTGGCTCTCCTTCGTCCATATTTCCCACCATTATTGGACACCTCAGAAATAATAGATCATTTTACACCAACAGAGCTCAACCCTGACTGCATGCAACATGCATCCAGTGATCATATTGTGGACACGCATATCAAGGGCACCCAACATCAAAGGATTCAACTTTATCGAGTTGTCAAAGCAGGGCAGCTCGTGCACCAAGGCAAGTGGCTCACCCGGGGCCAAATTCAACAGAAATTTCCTCATCTGATGGGGGAACTAAACGAAATGGAGACCATTGATTTATAAGGGGGGCGAATTGATCCATATGGATGTCGGTGCCCTCCCACCTATTCCAACTGGTTCATTTTGGCAGTTTTCAAGTTTGGCAATTTGTTTTCCTAGTTTTCGGGTCTCTGGCTTGCGGGGCCGTTTTTAGGGATCGCCATAGACAAAAATTCCCTTTGATGGATAGAAAAAAAATGTGTATTCCTTGGATAGACCTTTCCAACAGGCTATCGTGCGCCTAAAATGAAGATCGTATGCAAAAGTTACGACCCCGAGAAGTTGATGTACTAACTTACCCAAATGGGTCCCACATGAATTTTGGCGTTTCATCTCCTAGGGTTAGGTTTTTGGATGTCTAGGGCTTTTAAAATTCTTGTTTATTGTAAAAATTCCTTCAGAGCCTCATTGTAATAATATTCTTGCGAATGAGCGCAACCGTCACATCTCTTCTCAGAGTTAAGACGCCACCATTCTAGCAAGCTTGATTTCCGCTGCATTTTACAGTTTCAGCTTATTTCCTTATTGAATAGAAAACCAATTTTACTGTATCTCTGTTATTATGTGTTAAGCATCTTTTAATAATATGTATTCATTTCATTCTGCTCATAAAATTTGAATCATTCCCTCATAAATTTTCTATCTCCCCTTATCCTTTCTTATTAATTCCTTACCTACCCTTAGTACAATAAAATACTCATTTCCTTTACTGTTGCATTACTTAATTCTAAAAAAAATGATAAAATCTAATTAGTTCAATAATTAATTTACTTAGATAGATTAATGATTTAATTAATTAATTAATTAACTTTTAATGAAATAATTTACCTTACTTAAATATAATCATTAATTAATTTAACTGGGGTCTTACATACACCCACCCTTCAAGAAACTTTGTCTTGAAGTTATAGTAACTTACAATACAAGAATAATAATAACATGATTCATACATCTAGATCAGATAAGCCACATCATTAATTTAAAGAACTCATAAATACTAGTGTACATGCACAAGGAATGTATGTGTAGCAAGCATATACATAACTCGTGCGTGTACTAATAGAAATAATTAAAACATCTAATGCAATTCTTGTATGCTTCCAATCCAATCAACAGTGCAATTAACTTCATAAATAATAAATCAACCTTTTACAATATTTGTAGAATCCTTAAATTATAATGATTTAACACAAACAACATTTACCTAGATAATTGTGATTTTGTTAAGCATTTTTTTAAATAAGAGAAAATCAAACACTTATGCTATAAGGTTAAAAACCCACACACTCTCAACTACTTCTAATCATCCTACCTCCCTAACCTACTTCCTTCTTCCATCCATGTCCTTCCTCTGTTGGACTATCCTGGAGTGCTAACTATATTGACCAAACTCCAGATAGAACCCGTAAGCGGAAGTGTCAACTACCTTGACCACGCTTCCCTAGTAGGAACTGAAAGTCATCATCACATGTCTAGGGGAGTGTGATCTAACATCGTCCTCCCATGATTCTAGGTTTCAGAGGATACATAATGGGAAATGCCTCCACCCCACCTGATAGAAATAGGGTCAAAACCCTACCATGAACCATACGGTGGCACTGTGTTGCTAGGAATTGTGTCATCGTATATTCAGTTCCAGGAAGTCTCACTACCTGAAAACCTGCACTTTC
>JASDQU010586807.1:69483-88987 GCA_032191745.1 Picea mariana | reverse complement strand
GGGCATAAGTTTGAATGGCATTATGTAGCTCCTGAGCGCATGGTAAGAGTTTCCCATGCATATGGGTTGTATGTTGGTCATCTTATTTTAGATCGAAAAGAGTTTCATTGGAATGTTGTGGAAATTAGGGTTTTGTGTCTGGTACACCTCTTAATTTTTCTCTCTGTGGGACAAGTGCATTTTAATTCTAGTTTTTGCGCCTATTTATGCTAGGTTATCCTATTTTTTGTGTTCATTTATGGGAAACTCTGTGAAGAAAATTTGGATTCTGATCACTACGTAAATTTTGGGCTAAATAGGGGGCTTGGAAACACCTCCTCCATTTCTTTGGACAAAGTCTCCCACATTGGTTCATACATCCATTTCCAAGTTCAATTTGTAGGGTCGCCAAGCATGGATAAAATAGATGTATTGGAATTTTAAAGAATTCTAAGAAGGCATGAGGATTTCATTCAATCCAATAGGATCTCACTATTTTCTATGACCTCCAAAGTCCATGAGAATGAGCATCACTATGTATCCCATCATGAAACTATTATGAGCATATTAATACAACAAAAGCAGAGGATTGACATACTAGAAGCATAAAGCAATATGTTACAAAATTTGGTTCTCGGCCTCCACAAGGATACTTATCCACAACCTCAAACAACAAGGTTTTAGAAAATTTGGCTCGGGCCAAGCTCAAGGAAGATGAAACAGTTCACCAATTGAAGGAACCAATTGAAATCAAGAAGCATAATTCTCCTCTTTCAGGCATCAGAAATGATAAAGCAAATAGTCTCCATTTATTTCGTTACACTATATTGTTTTTTGTGTGTTATTAGACTTCTTGGTGTTTTTGTTAAACAAAGCACTTGTAAAACAATTTGGAATATTTACTATATAATCTATTGTAAGCTTGTTTTTGTAACCTCACATAACTATTTATATATTGGAAAAACTTTAAAACAATCTCATATATAGTGTTGTCAACCTAACTAAAACCTTTTGATAATATAATGTTTATATTTTAATAAAAATAAATACAATAAATTTTAAAATATTTAATGAAAATAAAATAAATTAATTATAATGAAAAAAGGAGTAATATTATTTCCTCGAAAAAATCAAGTTTCTTTAATCATATTTATGCGTGTACTTATACAATAGCAGTAAAGGTCATGAACAAACCTCAAACAACTTTAACAGAATAATTGTTACTCATAACAAAGTAACTATAATAATCTAAATCCTCCCAAATTTAGAGAGGGTGAACTTGCCATTCTAAACTCTCCCTAGTTAAAATAAAATAAGATGAGCACATAAATAGATAATATAAATCAAACATTTATCTATATATGCATTCTTTTACATGTATGTAAACTTGAGCTTCAATGGTGAATATTGTTACGAGGAAAATCACTCTATGGCATGGGGTAAATCACAACAGTCGAAAATGACTACAGAAATCAACTCTAATCTTAGGTATGCTATATAAACAAATATGCTAACAAGACAAGATAAAGAGCCTACCTCATTCAGACGTTCGATGAAGTCCACCATTGAGCACATGACTCAAAGCAATACCCCTGTAACTTGTCCTCAACAACCAAGATACACAAGCATATGGTGATAATATATAAAGTTAGCACATTCAATAGCATAATCCATCAATATTCATAACAAATACACCCATGAAATAACAATTCAAATATTTGCAAGACATTAATTGGACGAGAAAAGAGTATTTCTAGTAAATGTAATCAACAAAAGTGTATGAATAACAAACTTTCATGTCGGCACGTTCAGAACTGAGAAACTAAGTCCCTTCCAGCTGGGCCTCCACCACTTCAATCCTCCACCAAAGGCAAGCTCATATAAGAGAGACAATGAAGTTCTCCATCAAATAGGGAAGATCTTGGGGGCTGAACAATGTGTTCAGAATTAAAAGGATAAAGGGATGCAAAGTCAATATGAAGTGAATAATTTCTCCAGAGTAACTTTGGTCTCGAAGTTGAATTCTTCTCCTCTCTTCCACAGCTTGGATATGGCCCATTTATAACCTTCAAATGGAACCGAAGGGCCGATTCAAAATGTTTCCAGTATATGGAAGGTCAAGGATCATGGATCATGTGACGTGACATGGAAACCCGACACTATTTTTTAATTTTGAGCACAAAACCCGATGTATGTGGGTTGTAATGGTGCAACTTGCGTATACGCATGTTGTATAGCTGTTAGGGCCTATATATGTGGAAAAATACAATTTTTATCTCTGGGAATTGCAAAAAGGGACTTCAAGTCTGCATAGGGAAATGGAAAAAGGCCCTCTGAGCAAGTTTTCATATGGCAAGGCAAATATTTCTATAACAGATGCCCCCTAATGTGTGAGGTCAAAGGAGTATCTGTGATGATCGAAATACATTATAATTCCCCGAAGTGGAGCAATGAAGACCCAACTGGACGAACTAGTTGCTCATAAGAATATTACAATCCATAATGACTTTGTGCACATGGCTGCCAATTTGAATTACACTGCAGATCCATGTGGAAATATACCCAATAGTTGTTCATGGCAATGAATAGGAAATACAAAAGTAGATACATGCCATAGGTTGTCATAGTCAGGAACAAGCCTCAATGAAAACTAGTCTCAAAATCAATTCGAAGATATCTATATGCAATGGAGTACAATCTGATCTCCCATGATCATTGAAGTCATATAGGTATTGGTCCAATGAATGATAGCAACAACTTAAGAAAGTTGTGACTATAAACTAATGTCTTAAAGTCTTCTACACAATCCACCAAAGGTGCAAGTCTACATTATGTGAATAAAAGAGTTGAGGTCGAACACAATGAGAATTCGTTTGATTACTGATCATTAAGGTATACTGTTAACAAACGCGATACAACCTAGCGATAATGAAAGTAGGTATCAAGGAACTGAGTACATTCTTACAAGTGCGAATAAAGGAGCTAAGGTCGAACACTTGAAGAATCCATCGATCAAGAGACATTAATGTATTCCCAACTGTCGATGGCAAGAGAAACTGCCACTAATGACTGCAAGCCTCTAAGTACTCATAGGACTCTAGGTCTCATTTTCATAATAGATGGGATGAAGTCAATGGAAGGAGACCCGCTTAAAAGAAAGCATTAAGGCATCTCTCATAATTTATCACGAGGTATAAAGTAGGAGCTTGATGATTTGGAGGAACTCGGACGAAGAACATGTTCACGAACCAACAACCTTGTGCGTCTTTCGCATGCACCAGGGGCAAGTAATGTACAAAAAAAACTCTCTGAATAACAACCAATGAGGAAAATTTTTGACAAAGGCGAGGAAACCACTAATAAGGCCAATGGCATCCAAGACATTGCACAAATTTCAATGTGTGAATAGATTTCTTGTCGTCGAACATAAGGGAATCTCCCAGTCAGCGACTAATGAGGAGAAATCGACTGTTGGGGTCAAGGTTACCTACCCATAAGGAAAGTAGGACCAGGGTGCACGGTAGGACTACAACTCCATGTAACTCTAAGACACACTGAGGGTATGGACGACATGCAAAGTCAAGAGTTTTGAGAAATGGCCGACACAGGCTGATAAACATCCTTTGAACAAGAGCATGAGACATATGGATGACTCTGGCAGCATAGACTCATTGATGAAACTTTGTGATGCAGGAGGCACCAATCAAACTCTTCATAGGGACAAGAAGAGTAACCAATTGGAGGAGTAAACTCTTAGTAACGAGCTCAGCTTCCTAAGTGTTCGACAACACAGGTATTCCAATAGAGGATGAACACCTTCAGTAACCACTCACATAACCAGATCAAAGATCAACACACCGATGTTTTCACGTGGTAAAACCCCTACGGGGAAACATCCACGGCCCCAGCCAACGCGGCCACTTGGAGCAGTTTATTAATGTAAAGAAAAAGATTACAGAGAGATTTTACAAGAGAGTTTCTCACAATCGATCATCGGCAAATGACCCTCCATGCTCTTTAAATAGAGATCATGGACCAATCGGATGTTAAGCCACGGATCAATGGTCGTTAAGATCGAGGAGAGTATGAACCGTCGGATCACTCTATGTCAGGAACATATCGTGACCGTCAAATTTCCTAACTACAAATGCATACTATTGCATACTAAAGAAACACACTAGAAAACACACTTTTACCTAATGACACAATAGACCAAGTAGATCTTACTAACTCCTAAGTGTCTAAATATCCTAACAATTGCATCATAACAACCTATGCACTTTACCTAATTCTCACACTTTACTATGCAAACCATACACTTTACCATATGCATGCTAAAAAAATTTATTTACTCTAACACGCTCCCTTATTAAAGACCTCATTCTTTTTAACACCCATTATAAACCTAGACTTTTCAAATTCTCTCTTATTCAAAATCTTATTGAACACTTCTACCATATTCTATCTTACATTACAATATGTTACAACAATTTTGTTTCTTTGGATTTTTTCTCTCAAAAAATGATAATGTGATTCAATAAGATTTGTTTCAACATGATAAACTTGCTATCTTTCTAGTTTTAGGTCATTTTGATTGTCACACTTGATGAGAGTGGGTCCTTCTTCATTTTCTCCCATGTCTTCTAGAATTCATCTTCATCATATAGTTTTACAAGTGGTAGTGCACAACGCTCTGTATTTTACATTTGTACAAGTCAAAACAATTATGGTTTTCTTTTGTTGCTCCATGAAATGATGTTTGGTCCAATTGAAAATGCATATTATGTAGTTGATTCTTAGTCATTTGGATTGCTAGCCCAATCATAATCTAATTAACTAATTGACTTGATATCAGTATGATTAGTGAACTCAAAACTATAATCAATTGATCCCTTAGTATAACAAAGTACTACTTTGGTTGTTTTCCATAATTTCATGTGGGTTAGTCGTGAATTGACCAAGTACAATGACTAAATGTGTTATGTATGGTCTATTTATGGTTAAGTAATTCAAACTTCCCACCATCTATGTATATAGAGTTTCATTTATCTCCTTTATATGGTCATCAACATAAGGGTTTTGATTTTGTTCTTGAGATGTAAAAAATTGGTTCACAACAAAACATATTGAATCTTTTGAGTAATTCATTTGCTTAAAGTTTTGAGAAATTAAAGTTGTGTTTTCTCCTCTCAAACTTCAATACCTAAACAATAATGTATTTCTCTTCTATCTTTTATCTCAAATTCCTGGCCATTTTTTGATTTAAAGAAACCAAGCTTCTAACTATATCACCAACATATGAAGGAATCAACACAATATTTTGATTTTTATCTCAATGTAAAGGATATAACCACTTTTACATTTTATGATTCCTTTTTAGTGGAAGAAATCATATTTAATTTATTCTCATACAAGACTCTTGTAGCCTACTTAAGACCATATGACACTTTCTTTAACTTCCATACAAAATGTTCTTATCTTTCTTTCACAAGACCATATAATTGCACAATATGCACCTTTCCTTTCAAGTTTCCATTCAAAAATATTAACTTAACATCCATTCGATGCTAATTCCCAGTCATATCTAGTAGTGGTGAGTGCAATTAAAAGTCTAATAATACTCACTTTTTATACAAAGTGAAAATGTGTTTTAAAAATATATTCCTTCCATTTATAAATGGCATTTGGCAATTACTATTGCCTTATATTTTTCTATACTAACATCACGCGATTGAAATTAATTCTATAAATCCATGTGCAACTTATAAGAAATGTGTTCTTAAGAAACTCAATTAGTTCCCAAGTGTCATTTATATTATGGAGTGATATTCCTCTTTCAAAGCATGTACCCATTCTTCAAAATCCTTAGTTTCTTCAAAATTTTGATGTTCAACTACCATTAACACTCGAGATTTCAAAATAATTTGTGTACTTGATTGTTATCCTTCATCGTCTTATCAATCTCTTTGTATTACCACCATTTCCTTGAGATTTAAGCTCATCTTATTGTTTTTCTTGAGACTTTTTATCCACTTCTTATTATTCACTATTTTCATTTATATCTTCAAACAATGATTTCCAAGTGATTTGAATATCTTTAACATAGTTCTCATTTGCATATTCATGAAAGATAACACACGTGTTTGCAAAAAACTTATAAGTAATAGGATAAAACATCTTATAAGCTTTTTGCCTTGCACAATAGTTGACAAAGATTCATTTCACTGACTTTGTATCAAGTTTCTTCATATCATCTTTTAGAATATGTGCAAATGCTTCGCTTTCAAAAATTCTTGCAACCTATGGGAGGTTGTCATCAAGAGAGTGGAAAAGAAGATTGATAAATGGATCACTAAACCCCTAGCTCTTATAGAGAAATCCTAAATCTGCACCAAGGTTTTGGTAGTGACTCATGTCTACTATTCATCATGTTGGGTTCCTTTTAAGGTGGTCTATTCCAAGCTAGAAAAGGATCTCAATAATTTTTTTATGGGCCAAGCTTAAGTAGGGCAAAGATTTTCATGGGGTCAATTGGGAGATATGTTGCACTTCGTGGGAATTTTGCGGCATAGGTATCAATAAAAAATTCCAGTGAGCACAAGTGTTATGTGCCAAATGGGTGAGTCGAGTTGTTGAGGGGATGAAGCCTAGAAGGTCCTCCTTTGACATCGAATTAGCCAAGGTCTATCACTTAGAAAGAATTTGTAGTACTGAATTTGTCTCCAATACCTCTTAATTACTCCTTCTCATGTTGAAGTTATAAGCATTTTTGTTTTACAAAGCATTGGAAGGCTTGGGAGGCTACAAAACCCTTTCTTTCTTAGAAAGAGCCTTCCCTTTGGACTAGCCTCTCCTTTAATTCACATTAACTTTGGTGATCACCTCTTGTACAATTTGAGGATAAGCCTCTAGCCGAGACATCTTGGTTCTCAACCTTAAGAATCTACATAAGGGGAGTTTGTTTAGCAAATGAGATATTTAATGGCATGTGGATTTGTCTCTCTTGGGTTGATCTTGATAGGAAATTTAACTTGAGAAATGTAGGTAAGTTCATCTCGAAACGCATCTAGGGTCTCATTCTTGACAACTTTGTGCTCAAACTTGGCCTCTCTACACCTCAGGTTGGGTGGCATGTCTAAAAACGAGGAAAGGACATGGGGTATACGTAGTTATGTTACAAGTCATTCCTTGATGGCCGAATGAATAAATTGTGGTGACCATGGTTGTTTAGGATTCACAATATATGGAAGCCTATCTTAGAGACCAAAAATGGTTTCTTTGACTAGTGTTTAATTTTTGGGATATCTCCTAGTTGATAAGAGATTGGCATACATGGGTGTGCAAAACTTGCACTCTCCATAGTGTGGACATGCCAAAAATTTCAATCATTTATTTTGGGTTTACCCCCTTTCCAAATCAACTTTAGCTTGGGCCAAGTTATTATGCCAATAACATTTCCTAGACTTTGTCACATGGTTTGTTTCCTTGTTAGGTGACCACCTACCTTGGGCTATAGAATTCAAGTATCCTTGGATTCTTATTAGGGTTGAGATATTATTTTGGATTTGGAAGGGAAAAAATGATGTTGCATTTAATCTAGATATATTTTCAACATGATTTTCTTTGTATGGTGGCACCTTGATATGTGTCAACTTGTCATAGCATACTCACAAGGTAACACTTGATATGGAGCACCACGAAAATATAAAAATGTTGGTGAAATCCCCCCTGTACCATGATCAAAGAGCCACTTGGACCTGTGTCTAGCCCTTCAAGGTCCATTTCCACACATTCCCACCAAGGATATAGTAGGCCCTACCATTGAGCCAATGAATAGGTGCACAAGAGATGCGAGTATGAGAGGATTCAACCCCTAACCCCACAACATAACGAAAAACCATTCTTGACCCTAGCCCTAGCCATATTAAAAGAGCCTAAGCCTCTAAAACCTCCTATAGATAGGTGGAGCATGCTCATCATATTGAATCCTATCCACCAATTTCTAGATGGGGCCCTGCTCCGAATAACCATCATTAACCTCCTCCTACTACTAGTGCAATCACTTTTAAGTCTTGTTATGCTTGGGCTACTACCCTTTGATGTTATATTTTATGAACAATGTGCTCTTGATGTTATGATTGTGGGTATTTTGGCTTAAGATAGCCTATACTTTCGATTTTTTATATTTTATGCTTGTGGAGGATGATTGTGCAACCTACCTTTTCTATTAAAGCCTTATAAATATTGTTTCTATTAATATTCAAAAGAAGCTTTAATTCAAAAAAATAAAACTTACATGAATAATGATAGGTTTATTTCCAATAAAAGATTTGAAAGGTGTTTAGAATGTTGACATCTTAGCAGAACTACTAATTTGCAAGGACACAATTGCACTTCAACTCATAGTCTATGGGGAAGGATTTTACCTTTCAACCTATTTCTAGCACACTCCATGGTAGTAATGTTCTTCCTTTAAACCTCCATTTTGTTAAAAATTATGTGAAATAATGCTTTATTTCAAAATTCCAGTTTCTCTACATACTAAAAAGAAATATCTTAAAGTGTATTCTCCCTCATAATCTAATCTAAATATTTTGGTATTTTTTTATTGCTTTTTAATCATTGTTTTAAACTCTTTGAAATAATCATATTTCCACTTTTAAATTTTAAGAAATACACCAATGTTAATCCACTCCTCTTGTTTGCATGGGTCCACGCACATCATTATGTATTAATTCATGAATTTCTTTATTCTTTATTTTCATCCATGTTATTTACCAAAAAAAACAGGAAACTCCTCCTCTTGTTTGCATGGGTCCACGCACATCGTCATGTATTAATTCATGAATTTCTTTCTTCTTTCTTTTCATCCATGTTGTTTACGTAAAACAAATGCATCATATTTAATATATTCAAAATTCAAGGGTGCAAGACCTTTTACCATATATTTTCATTGTAGGATGACTAGATCTCCAAGATTCAAGTGACCATACCTAGCATGCCATAATGTTTCTAAAGGCTTATCTCACATATAATAGTGTTTCATAACTTCTAACTATAAAACTAAGCTTTTCTAAATCTTCCTCTCTAAACTTTTTTAGCCATCACTTTGTAATTGTTTTTTACATTCTACATGAGGTAACTTATTTTTGCATATTCAACTTTAAGATCTTAGTCTGTGATCATTAATATAGAAGTTAAGTTCCTCTTAATCCCTATTACACACATCACATTATTATTTGTTTAATAGTCATTGTAGGCAATCTTATACACACATCATCATAATATTCTATGATCTATAATCACTTAATCCTTAGTAAACACATCACATTATTATTTGCTTAATAGTCATCGTAGGCAATCTTACACACACATTATTGTAATATTTTGTGATCTATCATCATTTAAATAAACTTTGTAGCTTGTAATTTCTTCATCAAAAAGTCTTAAAAAAATCTTTATTATAATAATAATAATAATAATAATAATCTATTTTTAAGGTCATGGCCAAGCCACACCAAATTGGTGTATGAGACCCCCTTGTTTGTGGGACAAGAGACCCTCCTCCGCCCATGAATCAATGAACCATGTGAAAATATGCCCATGAATCAATGAACCATGTGCAAATATGCCCATGAATCAATGAACCATGTCCTACTATTGTCTATTTTTGTAGATTAACTCAAGTTCAAATGAAACAATTTTTTTTCTCAAGGCTCCTTCATTGAACATGCGTAAGAGACACGTTATGTGGTGTGAGATGTAAATTGTGGTAGAAGTGCCTTATGCACTATGAATCATCCCTTTTCCTAAGTGGCAAGATTGGGGTTTATCTATTAACCAAAATTTCCTAGGACTTACACGTGGCTCCATATGCAATTGCAACTACTGGCACAAACTTAAGCATAAGCACAATTGAGAAATGCATCAATAGGGAGTCTTAAATCCCAGTGGGGGCAATAAAGTGCCCCCTTTTCATAAACATGACAAGCCACCATTGAAAAACAAGGAAATAATTTCAAATCCTCAAGCTCATCTCCAACATTCTCTTATTTCTCAACAAAGTTACATCCTCGCTTTCTTTGCTTTAACTCATCAAACTTTTTTTCCTATTCCATAGAAATGACCAAATTTACCATGATAGTAGCAAGTTATTTTCATCTTTCCATTCATATCTAATGTCATCGGTGAATCTTCACCTTGATCTTAGTCTTTATGTTTGGCTTGCTTTCTTTATTTGTGATCCATGGATTTCCTTTGTAAGGTTGTTGCCTTTGAAAATCAATGTTAAATTTGTTGACTTCATTTTGTCCTCCAAGATCTTTGTTCTTTCCTCTTCTTGTGAAAGAATACCCATCAATTCTTTAAAGGAATGAGTTGTTTATCTTGTTACAAGACGAGTTATAAACACTAAAAATTCATCAGTCATTACATGCAAAGTGAGTGTAACAATAACAGTTTTAGACAATTTACTGCCAATATCTTCTAATTTGTCTCTTAACTCTTTTCTTCATCTAAATAAAAAAGTCATTCACTCGTTTGTTCACCTCCATATCAATTGAAAATAACTTTCTTTAAAAAAAAAGGTTTATTTGTATTAATATTTTTTTCTAGATTCTTCAAACACTCCAAGTCTATAAGGAAGATGTACAATCCTTTATATGTAGGAATACTAAATCTTTGGCCACCAATCCAAGCATAACCTTGAACTGTGTTTCTCCATACTACCAATCTTGAGCTGCTATTGGATTTCTAGACTTTTTTTCATACTTATTTACTATTTTCCACACATTATAACCCTCTAGAAATGTTTGTATCTTGAAATTCCAATTCATTTAAGTAGTACCATCAAGTTAAGAGTGATCTGAGCAAGAGCGTGCACACAACCAACCCTAGCCTTGGTACGAGCAAATGGAGTCAAGTGATAGGAGGTGGCCTCTGCCCCCTCCAGATGAATATGTCCAAACCTTCCAAGCGATGGTGGCCTCCTCTATGAAAGCAATGAAATCCCCTCCCTCCCAATTTGTGAAGAAATTAGTGGAAATGCCCAAAGTTGCCCTTCCTCACACCTCCATCGAGAGGAAGACATTAGCCTTGGCCGACCAAGGGTGAATCAGATAGTTTATAGGTACTTGGTAATGCCCTAAGACGGTCACTACCAAGATCGAGAAGAATTGGAAGCCACCCATCAAAGATTTGATATCTCATTACTTTTGTGGTCGAGGTTTTTTTACATTCCTCTTAGAAAATAAAGAAGATAGAGACCTAATATCTCGAAGGAGACCCTATTTTTTGGGTGCTAGAGGAATTCATTTAAACAAATGGACACCAAATTTCAGCCCGGAGAATGATGTGCCCTCGACAATGCCAGTGTGGGTTCGATTTCCACACCTCCTCTTCATTGCTGGAATGATGGCACCTTCTGATGCATTGGAAACTCCATTGGTTGTTAGATTGATTGAGCTAAGCCAAAGAAAAATATTTTTTCCTGTGCAATAATCTATGTTGATGTTGACATGGAGAAAGGAATCCCTGAAGCAATGATAATCTCTTAAGACAACTAGCAACATGTCCAACAACTTGATTATGAGCAACTGCCATTCAAATGCAAGCTTTTTCATGAGTATGGCAATTTTGTGAGAAAATATAAGAAGGAAGATCCAACCCCAGCTGACCCTGGGAAATAATATTAATGGAAAACAGTCTCTCAGAAGTTTGGAAGAACTGGAAATAGGGCCCCTTATTCCTCCACAGGTCCTTCAAG
Source organism: Picea mariana (assembly GCA_032191745.1). NCBI lineage: Eukaryota > Viridiplantae > Streptophyta > Pinopsida > Pinales > Pinaceae > Picea > Picea mariana. The sequence continues at coordinate 77,244 of JASDQU010586807.1, read as the reverse complement.
CATTGGCTCAAAATACCCCATTAAAGATGTTGAAAACCCACGAAAATCAAGACTGACAATCTCTCATAATAGCTTTGAGTCCCATTCTTAGTTAGCGTACTTTGAGGTGGAGATCATTCTTGCACGATGTAGCATCAAAATAAACAATAAGGAATCACCTTTATTCCAAGAGGTGCCTTAGTTGCATGTGAATAATCCAGTAAGTCATAAGCAAAGAGAGGAAAAACAAGTGGCCTTCAGAATCCCGGACCTAGAGGGGATAGATTGACAAGACCCTCGATTGGAATATTCAGAAGCTTTCAAAGATGTTGAAATCACCTTCTCAAAGGCACACTACAACTCGGAGATGGAAAGTTTAGGTGAGGACAAGTAGGATGATCGAGCTTCAGAGGATATCTGACCATGCAAATCTGGGAGATGAACATCCCAAAATGTCAGGGAAGAGCAAGCAAACAAAGATATTCTCTTGGGATTTGATCTGGATTATTTTTGGCATGAAATGAGAGTGGAGATATAATAAATAAATGTACAGAGATATATCAATAATATAACATAGATATATCATATATATAACCATAAACATGGAGATACAGTAATACACAATTTCTATTAATGAGTGACATGTACAAAACTATAGAAATACAGAGTGAAAGACTCGCTAGAATGGTGGGAGCTTATCTTTGAGAAGAGATGTGATGGATATGCTCATTAACAAGAAGATGATCATTACAATGAGGCTCTAAAGGTATTTTTAACATAAATAAAATCCAAAACCCTAACCCTGGAAGATGAAAAGTCAACAGGTTTGTGGACCCCATTTTAGGTAGTTTGGTGTATCAACTTCCCGGGGGAGTAACTTTGGCATATTATCTTCCTTTGGGGTGCACGATAGCTTGTTGGAAAGGTATTGAAGAGGATATTCATTTCATAGGATCAATCATGGCTTTGGCTATTATTAAGGTGCCCGATCACGAAAAACCTTCGTTTAGGCCCTCAAAATGACCCCAGAAGTTTAGGACCCGAAAAACTGCTAAAAATAGTAAATTGACAAAGAATTGTTTTAAGCGAGTTGGAATAGGTGGGTGGCCACCTATATCCACCTGTATCAGGATCGCAAAAAATGTTTCCATGCATGGTTGGAGTGAGCTCGAAGAACATCAAAAAACAAAGTGAAAATGTAACAAATATAGGGGGTGCCCATTCCAACCCTGTGAAATAATGATCTTTATCTCCTAGAACTGTAGAGGCCAAGGCAACAGACCCAAGACCATGGTTGTCAAATATCTAGTCAAAACTGAGAACCCTACCATACTCCTCATTCAGGAGACCAAGATGAGTTATGAATAAGTCTAAAAAATATGCAAAAACTTTTGGCACACCAACAACCACATTGTCGTTGATGCACAAGGAGCTTCTACTGGTCTTTTCACTCCATGGGAAGATTAAGAGGTAAGTATGGAACATCAATTCCATACTCAACCCTGGATATTTTCAATGTATACATGCCAAATAACCCTGCAGAGAAACTAGAGTGTTGGACCTCTCTCATATGTCTGAGAAACACAGACTACTCCAACAATTGTATCAATGCAGGTGATTTAAATATTATCCGAAATAGTGTGAAAAAAAGAGGGGGGGGGGGTGGGGTTGGCAGAGACCCCTTTAGAGACAATATTAAAGATCTAATTTTAGACTATGATCTTCTGGATATCCCTATGCAACGTGGAAATTACACTTGGTCCAACATACGCACTAGCCCCAAGCACATAGTTGCATGATTGGACCGTTTCTTAGTTCACAGCGGTTTCCTACACCAAAATGCCTCCATTAAATCTTGTATTCTCCCCTTGCTTATCTCAGACCAAAAACTGATCTCCCTCCATCTTCAAGCCCTCCTGAATTATGGCCCTCTCCCTTTCTGTTTTAATCCTCAATGGCTCCAACATCAAGAAGCAATTGATATGATCCAATCAACTTGGGCCTCTTGGATTTTGGGCACACTTGTGTACATATGGGAACAAAAGCTTATTCTGGTCAAACAAGCTTTAAGGATATGGGATAAATATTCTCTTTCTTCTCTGGCTGAGGAGAAAAAACTCATCAAAAATAAACTAGAAGAGTAGCAAAAAAACTCAGAAATATCAGAAGTAACTACACAGATTAAAAAGGAAGAATTGGAACTTCAATGCCAATACCAATAGGCATTAAAGAGAGAAGAAGAGTATTGGAGGTTGAAATCTCGAAGCCTTTGTCTCAAGGCAGGTGACACAAAAAACAAATTATTTCACAACCAAGACAAACTTTGGAAATCCAAAAACAATGTGTTGAAAATTACTCGGGAGGATGGATTGGTCATCAACGAATTTGAGGAGATAAAAACAGTTGCTTGAGATCAATATGTCACTCTCTACACTCATAGAGAAGAAGTTGAGTCTTCAAGCATTCACTCCATGATTGAGCACATACCAAAATTGGTTACAAGGGAAGAAAATCTAGATCTCACGCAGTCGATCTCTGAAACTGAAATATCTCTAGACATTTGGAGCCTAGAACTCAATAAATCACCTAGACCAGATGGATTCTCTATCTTCTTTTATCACTTCTTCTAGGATACCATCAAATATGACCTTAAAATAATTCTTCGATATGTTCATCGATCCTTAAGATAAGGGGAAACATGAAATCCTCTTTCCTAGCCTTAATCCCAAAAGAAACAAACCCCACCCCCTTTTCCCGATTCTGACCAATATCCTTATGCAATTCATCCTATAACATCCTCACCAAAATTATAGCCACTCGCCTGAAAAAGTTCTCCCAAAACCAAGGTGGCTTCATGCAAGATCGACAAATTGTGGATAACATAGTTCTTGTTCAAGAGGCAATTCACACAAGTTATCGAGCCAAAGGCAAAGGCATGGTAGTCAAATTAGATATGGAAAATGCAATTGTTCACGTTAGACACTCTTTTCTTTTTCAAGTGTTGGAATGATTTGGATTTAGCTCAAATTTTATAATATGGATCTCAGCTTGTATTAGCAGCCCTTGGATCACCCCCTTTATTAATGGAAAACATTAAGCATTCTTTTAAGCAAGCAGAGGCCTCCTCCAAGGTAACCCAGTCTTGCCTCTTCTATTCATCATTGTGGTTGAAACTCTTATTAGAAAGTTAGAACAAAACGGGAGATTGAGAACCTTCCCAACCTTCAAATCATCCAAGGAGTCTAAAATATGAACCATTCACAATTTGCGGATGATACTCTTCTCTTGGGGGGAGCTTCGATTATCATTGCCTCTCATTTCAAATGCATCTTGGACTCTTTCCTCGATGCTTTGGGTGGCGATGTAAACTATAGAAAATTTAAAGTATTTGGTTGGAATGCTTCACCCTGGACCCTAAGATCCATAACACATTTTTTTAAGTTCTCCTTAGATGAAAACTGATCCTCCTTCAAATATTTAGTGATTCTTGGACCAACTGGATTCTCTATCTTCTTTTATCACTTCTTCTAGGATACCATCAAATCTGACCTTAAAAGAATTCTTTGATATGTTCATCGATCCTTGGATGAAAACCAGTCCTCCTTCAAATATTTAGGGATTCCAATCTCCCTCAATTTTCTCTATTTGCATGTCTGGCAACAAATCCTGGAAAAATCAGAAAAAACTAACCCAGTGGGGCACCCAATGGCTAAATCCAGAAGCCCGAGTCATTTTAATCAAAGTTTTCCTATCAACTCTCCCAATATATGAAATCTCTACACTTCTTACCCCAAAGTGCATCTCCAATCAAATAGCCAAAATAATTAGATCCTTCCTATGGCAAGGGGGGAAAACAACCCACAAAAAATTCCATTTGGTCAACTGGAATCAGGTCTAGTCACAAAAATCATGGAGGCTTGAGAATCAAGGAACCAAATCTCATAAATTCAACAATGGGAGATAAATTTGTTTAGAGATTAATCACAGGGAAACTCACCTAGTCGAAGAAAGCTATTTGGAAAAAATACTTCCGAAGAAACAGGCTCAAAAAAGTCGACCTACAATCTAAGGTGGAAACATGCTCTCCTATCTTCAAGCTTCTCTTTGCTACCAAGAATCTAATCTGTGCCAAATTGAATTGGATTCCACGAAATGGGCGCAAAATACACCTATGGGATTACCAAATAATGGAAACCGTGAGACACCCCTTGCTTGAGCCACTTCTCTCTCTTCAATCATGGATGTCTGACTAGGGCCTTTTCACCCTTTCTGATCTTTTTATTTGGATGAGTGATAGTTTATGGGATAATTGGAAGAAGGTTTCTCCCTTAGAGCATTTATCATCTCTCTTCGACCCCTTCCTTCTTACTCTTTAGGGTTACATCCCCAGAAGTCAGTCTTTTAGTGATTCAAGGGGTTGGGGAAACTCGGTGTATATAGTCAAAAAGGGATATCAGTATTTGGCTAATGCAGATCTTCAACATCCTCGTTCAATCCCGTGGAGACTAAATTTGGCACACTGACGACCTACCAAAGATAAAAAAAAAAAATAGTTGGCTCCAAGTCCACAAAAAAATCCTCACCTATGAAAATTTGCAGAAAAGAGGGATAAATGGCCCATCACGGTGTGTTTTTTGTCAAAATGTTGAGGAAATCATATGCCACATGTTTCTTGAATGCCATTACACAAAGGAAGTATGGAGAATCACATTGGGAACTGAAATGGCCCATCTCTGTCTCTGATTTATTTTCCGGTTGGGGGAATTATTATCTTGGGAACTTCACCAATAAACTTGTCCTCAAGTGGTTTGGGGTTGCTCTCCCCAAATATATATGTTGGAACACATGGTTAGCCCGAAACAAAAGAATATTCAGTGAAGAAAATAATACCCCAAAACAAACAACGATGAGAGCTTGTGCTCTGTTTTCAAAATACATGAGGTTTCGAGTCCAATGGAAATGGAAAAATATGGACACACAAGAGGCCAATTGCATGTCCACAATCAAGCTATCAAATAACCTTTAGCCTGCTATCAAACCATCTTCCAGTGGGCCAAAATGGGCCCTTTGTCTTTTAAAGGAAGCTTTCAAAGATTGGCAATCTCGATAGTAGGGTCACATCCTTTTCTTTTATGGAGCTTCATAAAGCAATCCAAGGGAAATAGGTTCGGGGGGATAATTAGACATCCCGAAGGTCATACCATTATTAAATATGCATGGTGATCCGCATTATTTTCGGCACGAAATGAGAGCAAAGATATAATAAAGAAATGTACAGAGATATCTCAAATATCCAATAATTTAATAGAAATGTATTAGAGATGCAACAATAAACACAGAGATACAGTAATACACAATTTTCTATTAATGAGCGAAAATGTATAAAGACTGTAAAAATACAAAGTGAAAGACTCGCTAGAACGGTGGCACCTTATCTCTAAGAAGAGATGTGACGGATACTCGCATTCACAAGAAGATGATTTTACAATGAGACTCCAAAGGCCTTTTTATCATAAAGAAAATCCAAAATCCTAACCCCGGAAGATGAAAAGCCAACAGTTTTGTGGACCCCGTTTTGGATAGTTTGGTGTATCAACTTCCCGGGGGCGTAACTTTGGCATACAAAATCCGTTTGGGGAACACGATAGCTCGTTGGAAAGGCATCATCAAGGAGATTCATTTTTGGGGTTCAATTAGAGTCTTTGACTAACATTTAGAACATCGATCCTGAGAAACCTTCGTTTAGGCCCTCAAAATGGCCCCGAAAGTTAAAAACTACTAAAAATAGTAAATTACCAAAATTGCCAGAAACCTATTTTGAGCCAGTTGGAAAAGGTGGGTGACCACCGATATCCACCTAGATCAATCCTCCCTCTTTAGGAAGCAATGGTCTCCATTGGGTTGAGTGTTCGTGGGAGAGGGAAAAGCGTTTGCTGAATCTGCATCTTGATGAGTTGCTTGCCTTGTTGGAGAAGTCGCGCTTCTTAGCTTGTTGAAGTTTGTCATGAACCTGTGGCTGGAAGGGTTGGACCTTTTTAACCAATATGGATACATGAGATGATGATGTGTAGAAGGAATCTTTGTGCTTTGCTGCAACCTTATTGACCTGCTTATGTTGGATAGAAGGTGCTTGGGGCGAGGCTGTAGTGGTTGCAGTATCCTTATGTTCACCTTTTGAACGGATTGTGAAGAAGCTGAATTTTGTTGTATGAGATACTACCTTGCGACATTGTTTAGGTGGGACAATAGTTGGAACTACCTCTAGTATCATGTAGAGATGACCCCCTAGAGTAACAATGACACTACAGGGTCTAGACTCATAGATAAAATGGTGCTTCCACATATATGGTTGGCCCAAGAGAACATCACAAACATTCAATAGGGAAACATCACATAATACCTCATCCTTGAAAGGATGGATGTCGTATGACAATCAACACTGCTGGGTGACACAAAGATCTCGTCCCTGGCAAAGACACCCAATGTTGTATCGTTGCGGGTGTGGTGTTGTCAACAATCCCAACTGTTTGATGACCTTTGTTGAGATGAGGTTCTTCTGGCTTCCACTATCAATAATAAAATGCAGTGGGGTCTCCTTCACCCACATCTGTGAATGAAAAAGGCTCTCCCCCTCTTTAGGATCTATGGCTTCTTCTCGTTGAATTGTTGTGGTCGCAACAATAGCAGTGGGATTTGCGTCGATGATCTTTCTTCTATCAGTATTTTCTGAATCAGATTTTGAATTAGGGTTTGACTCCCTGTCTTCGATCTCGAGCAACAATGACTATTTTGAGTGACATCCATCAATGTTGTGCCAGGGAATTTTATGGAAATCACACCATTTTTTCAGTGTCCTTCTTCGTCTTCCCGTGACCCTTCTTTTCTTGTGGCTTAGACTGGTTTTTAGGAAGTTGTTTGTTAGGGTCGCCTTTCTCATACTTTGGTTGTTGTGGATTTGCAGATCCAAACTTTCGTTTGTTTTGGTGCCTAAATTTCTGCCAATTTTAACAACATACCTATACGCAACACTGAGTGATGAGGTATCTAGAAAATCCATTTCAGTTTGGATGTATCTATGTAGAGCCCTGTGGTATTTCAGAACCAAATGTCACTCGGAGTCTTTGATACCTAGCTTGGTGCACAAGGTATGGAAGGTATTGGTGAACTCCAACACTGCTTGGCCCCTCTCTTGCCGCAGTGTGGTCCATCTCATGTACTGGTCTTCATAGTTTCCAACAGGGTAATATTGTTCCTTAACTGCATCCACAAAAAAATACTAAGTGGGCTCAACCCCAAATATTCTAGAATCCTATGTGGAACTTTTCTCCTAGTAGGTTTCCCACCAATGCTCGACATGGAGGAGAGCTTTAAGGAGTGCGAAGGTGATCTTTTCTCTGTCGGAAAAATTGTGAACAAGGAAATAACCTTCTAACAGATTTAACCATTTGTCTAGGGCATCTGCATCTATCTGACCTTCAAATATAGGAATATCAAAACTGACTTGTACCTTGAAAGGCGATGTGCCTCCAAAGTGGCCACTTGATGAAGATGCGCCTGTTGCTATCGACAGGCATTGAAGGATGTGGAAAAAATTCTCCATCATTTCATCCCTCTGTCACGTGAGAGCTTGCTCAAGCAACAGATTAACATAATCGTATGCTTTGTCATTTTTCTTTTCTTCCGCCATGGAGGGTTTTTTCTGTGTGCAAGATCAATTGTCCTCAAGAGAGACAAGCTTGAGACCTAACTTTCTATATTCAGACCTTGTCGAGGACATGCATT
>JASDQU010586807.1:57684-60387 GCA_032191745.1 Picea mariana | reverse complement strand
TCCGTCGACTCGCGAGTTAAAGGGAATATGTCGCGGGTTAGTGATAGTGTCGCGACACTTTGAAAGTGTCGGCCATGTCGCGATATATTGCACCGAAAATTTCGGCACCCATAAAATTTCGCGAAATGTCGCGACATATTCGATATATCGCCGACATTTACAGCAGTGGTTTATAGTTGTTTATATGGACCCGTGAGTAAGAGTTGATGGGAAGTTTGTTGTCCCTACCTCTATAGGAAGGGATGGACATTGTAATCATGTAATATTAAGTCTCTATATCTATGCCTTTTTTTTTCATTTTCTTGGATAGTGTGTAGAGGTGATGTGTGTTGCCTTGGTGTCCTTGGGCGACATGTGTCCATTTCTTAATCTCAACTACTAAACCCTAGTATTTCTCTAGCCATGAGAAAATTAGAGGAATGGGAGGAAAAGGAAGAGGCATTACGAGGAGAGGATGCTTATATTGAAAAGGGAGCTCCATCTTGGTTTCCCCTAAGAACCCTATCCATCCTGTTCAATAAGGTCCAAGAAATAACACAAAGAAATTTGCTAGGGAGTTATCCAATTTTTCTTCTAAAAATACACCATCATCTAGTTTAACTCCAATATAAAAACTTCTCACACTTGGGGTAGATTCATAGGATTCCTATAGCTAATTTGTCAAAAGTGTAGTAGTACCTGCTTCCAAAGCTCAATCCTATGGGACAATATCCACGGTTCTATTATTCTACTTCTACAAACTATCTCTACTGCAATTGAATGTTAAGGCCAAACATAGTTGGTTTTGTTCCATGAAGATATTGTCATTATGTATGAAACATCCTCATTTTTAATAATGTCAATTTCAATTCCACCGTCTAACAGCAGGATCACAGAGCTCCCTTGTCTCATTAAAGTGAAGGTCCTTTTCATCCAATATCTGTATGGCATATGTGACATATGATGTCTTCCTAGCCAACAATGATTTATATAAGGCAGAAATGATATGTATTCTCATTCTTGTAAATTTTGCAAAACCACTATACCTTTTCCCTACGTTGTGACATTATTCATAGTTTCTGGTGGTCTATTTTTTTTTTTTTTTTTGATTTACTGAGTGGAATCGAGACATTGGCTCTTAACAACCTTGGATAAACCATCTTCTTCCACATTATATATGGAAGGGAATCAACCCTCAAGCCTCTATCCTCAATGGTATGGAAAACTGTATGACCAAATATTTTCACAGGTACTTTTGGATCACATCTCTAAGTTCTTATGGTTTTCTTTGGCACAATCCTTCTAGATGGTTGCCATTTTCTAAGAGGAAAGTATTGCTTGAAATGGATGCTAGAAGTAAACCCTTTTCCCATCACTACAATACTAATATCAAGGGAACATAAAACCCCAACAATGTTGTTAATTCCTTTAACATTTACAAATTTTATTAATTCCCTACCACCCCCCCTTAGTTCTCCTCCCTAGAAGGGCTTGCGGGTATTGTTGCCTCATCTTATTTCTTCACTCATAGACTTGTTTATCAGTTTGTTATTAGATGCAAGGTTGTGCTTCTTCTCTTTGTAAGTTTATGATGCTATTCACATTTTGATTTTGTTGTTTCTTTGACTATGATAGTGATTGATTATTGAAAATAGGATCATTCTTTTTGTTAGATAGGATAATATCTTCCTTGATATGAGGTATTCCATGTCACTTAGAAACTTTTTATTTCCAGATTCTCCATGGGCATGGTTGGTAGATCTTCATAAACTACATCTTCAGGGATCACCATGGTCTTGAAGGGGAATATCCTTGGAAAACCCTTCTTACATATAGGATCATTCACAATAGTCACGTTGACAGAAATAAAGATCAGTTTTTTGTATGTGATGTTACTGGATCTCCACATCACTTTAGGGTACAGGGTTCCTTTTTCTTAAAGAAAATACAGGAGGCTTGGCAGGAGGTCCCTCATTTCATTTCTTGGAACTATTTTGGGGGTAGGGAAGGATGGGATATTCCTTCCCATCTTATTTGGACCTGGAAGACTTGAGCACAATGCATTTATGATATCCCTCACTTATAGACCAAAAGATTGAGCAAGAAGGGAATTCTTCTATGGCCTAATATTTGGGATTCAAACAGATATGAATAGGTAGATTAGAGGTTCATTGCTCAGTCAACGAGAATTTTGACTTTTTATACAGTTATAATCAAATATCTTTAGTCACTCATTGAAGTTGAGGCCTTATACAAAATGAATGGTGATTTTTGTAGACCTGTCTAGAGATATTAGCTATGAACTTGAAATAAACATATTTTCAATTATGACAATAGGCAACTTTATTCTATTATGCATATGAAGATCCAATTTTCTCCCATTCTAATGAAAAGGTGGGGCTCCTAAAGTAGAAAATTCCATTGGATAACTAGATTGAACAATATGAAGTTACATAGGACATTTTACAAACTTGGTGTCTTCATGTGGCTGGTCTTGTAACCAAGATTTCCCACAAAATTCAGACTTGTCAGAAGTGGATTAACAAATGATAAATGCCCTAATTATGGTAAGACTAAGATAGTGATACTCATCTTCTGGGAGTTCCCTTTTGCCAGACATGCTAGAAGATTGCACAACTGCGAATCATTTCCCTCCTTCAAGGAAACATCCATTGATGTGTGGTTCTTCTTGAAGATAGAAAATTTATTTTTCTAAGTCATTTC